>CAJNIZ010048004.1:0-26268 GCA_905231905.1 Symbiodinium pilosum | reverse complement strand
GGTTTAGGGGTGCAGGGTTTAGGGTGTATCAGGACATGACGTAGATCATCCTGACCCAGCACCGGCTTGCATTCGGTATGGAGTTTCGCAGGAGCCTATGCACATGGTTTAGGGAGACAGGCCCCCCAAGGCTTGGCTACAAGCGAACTTTTGTTGCTATGAAGCTGGGCTCTTAATCCCTTCCCCTCAATTTTAACCCCCACCCCACCCCACCCTTATCTTGAATACTCCCCATCGTGGTATGTCATAATATGTTGCGAGTATTTAATATTAGAGGGAGCGGGGGAGGGGGGGTTCAATATTAGGCGGAGGAAATTATTTGTATTTCGACGTTAACCGGGCTGAATGTTGCATTACTCAAGTACACCCCCTTTCCCTAAGCGTCCAAGTACCCAATAATCATATACTTACCCCAAACCTGTACTATAATTACTATTACCCAATATCCCAAGTACCTAATTATTGGGTACTTGGACCCTAAACCCAGAACATCCCTATATAACCCTATATATCCCTTTAAAGGGAACCAACTATTGGGTACTTGGACCCTTAGGGTTTTATGAGCCCATCAACTTCAGCAGCTTTGACACGATAGGGCAATCGATGCCCGAAGCCTTATACATTGGTAATGCTAGGGTTTAGGGGTTTAGGGTTTAGGGGTTTAGGGTTTTAGGGTTTAGGGTTGCTTCAACTCCACATGTCTCTGAACAAAAAAACCCATTTTATTTGGGACTCGCATGCCTAGAGCTAGAACTGGATCATTGCAACAAGCACAGCCACATAACGACCTACCCCAACCCCCATGCCTGCACGGTACAAACTTTGATTCTTCTTGAAGAAGATATATAGGGATATATTTTTATATATATATACAAATATATAGACATATATATATATGCATTTATGTACTTATTTATTTATGCACATTAAGAGGGTTTAGGGGTTGGAAATTTCGCTTAGGGAATGGAACCTCAGGCTTACAAGGCCGCGACCATTTCACACATCGCAGCGTCAAGGTCACAAGCCTCAGTTGGGAGTGCGAAACATGCTGCTCGGTTCGCCAATGCTACAACATGCTATAATGAGCTTTCCCCGAACCCCAAAAAGTAGGTAAAACAGTAGCTCCAAGCCCCCAAACATAGCCTAAAAGACCGTTGTTCTACATACTTTCGGAGTTCGGGTAGCCCTTCATATCTCTATTTTGCCCATACCCTGCGGCTTGGTGCTATTGCCTTCTGTCTATTACAAGAGGAAGCCTCCTGACGAACTAGCCCTGACAAACCAAAAAAGAACTCCCTCATGAAAACTCTCGGAGCTTCTCCAGGTAAGGCCTTCGAGACCTGATGCCCGCTATACACCCCTAACTGTCAGTAGCTGAGGGTGCCAAATTGTTTGCCCTTCGCTCTCCGAATCAACACTACGACCCCTTTGAGGTGTCTGTTTTTGTTAGACCCTGTGAGACTCTCCTGAGCCGTGAACCCTTAACCTAAAACCTCCTGCACGGAGACCATAAGATCTGTAACCCCCAGGATTGATGGTTTAGGGCTTAGAGTCCCAAATCCTGAGCTCTTGAACCCTTGAACGCAAACGCCTCTTGCCACTGTGCGGCGGTGCCACGCTGGGGGGAGGGTCCGATGGTCGGGGAGCTGCCCCAACGCGCTGAAACCTGGTCTTCTTGGGGTGGGCCTCACGGGGCTTGTTTGGGATTTTCAAAGCTTTTAGCGCCAAGGGATTTGGTGCTTTGGGGGTTCATGTTTTGGGCTATAGTCCCCCTTAAGTAGATAGAATATTGGGTATATGGGGGGTCTTATAGTAATATACCCAAAGGGGGACTATGGGAGCTTCAGGCTTCCCAGGCTTCGGGCCTTGCGTAACGATTAGGCTCAGGCATTGCGAGCTTTTTTAGGTTCAAGATGCTTTCAAGTGTAAAGCCTCCATGCTCCGGAGGTTGGACTTGGGGCCTACGACCCTATATGAGCCGTAGTCTAAACTCCCTAAAGGGGGTTATATAGGGGATGATATAGTGGAGTATTATTAAAGGGGTTACTAAGGGGGATTATAGGAATTTAGACCATAGCTCATCTGCGATGTTCGTTGCATGGAAGACTCATACCCCAGGGATCCAAGTATGCAAATAATACCTTACATTGGGCTATTTGGATCCCTAGGGATACTGACCCTGAAGCGGGTAACTGAAGCAGGTAACGGTGTATAGGTTGTCCAACCCATGGCTCTCAGTTGCCTAAATACAAGGCTACAGGGTTATGTAGTTATAGGGTTCAGGGTTTGGGGTATATAGAACCCAGAACACATTGTTTAGGTACCTAAAGCCCAGGGCAACACATCGGTTTCTACAGTGCTCAGCGGCGCGACAAGTTTGACTTTGCACTCCGCCCCTCGCCTGGCTCAGGTGTCCTACTCCGCAGCGTCCAGGTCATTGAGGACTACAGGTTTCAGATAATCCCAAAAGGTCCATGTACCCAATAGTTGTGTACTTCTGGTGCTCGTTAAAAGTAATTCTAGTACAGGTTTTGCGTAAGTATATGATTATTGAACTCTTGAACCCTGAGGGTAATGATGCCTTGCCGGACCTCCAAGCCAACACATCGTACACGGCCTCGCATTGTTTGGGCCTCGCGCCTATAATATATATATATATATCTCTCTCTCTCTCTCTGTGAAACCCCAGCTCGTTTGGTTTCCATGTTGGTTGTGCGAGTGTATGTGCATATTACGTATGTATCTTGTTGCGTATACACACATATGCAAGTATGCTTGTATGCAAGTATGTACACATAAACGTATGGAAGAGCAGCTTAACGAGAGGGTTCTCAGAATCATTGTGATTCTTGGTGTCCAGGGTGAGACTTACTGCTGGAGTGAACCTGGTGATGCTTAAGTAATCCAAACTATAGCAAGTCCTAGGGCACGGGGGCCAAGGGTGGTGAAGGTGTTCGTCAGCGGTACAGAGGCTCTGTAGCCTGCTTAGACCTAACATAAAAAAATACTTTGAATAATTCCTTGGGGTTATATACTATACTATAATAAAAACTTCAAATAATTCCTAAGCAGACTATAGGTCTTGCCACCTCAAAAAAAAGCCATAAGCCTCCTGTGTGTATAGTGGTCTGCTAGGCCCCAGCTCAAGCATGCCCCGTCCCCCAAAGCGATTTACACATTTTCAACTTCAACCTCTCCCCCGACAGGAAAGCGCGGACCCAGAGTCTAACCCTAAAAGCGCTTGAAAGTGAGAGCGCGAAGCTTTTGCCCTTAAGGATCTGAATCTCTAAGCCATTGAGCCGCGACAACAACTCAAGATCATTAATATAGGCTGGGGACCATCTCACGTGGTCGAGCGGACGCGACTGGTCCACTGAGACATCCACGGCTACGTGGTTGCCTGGCTGTCAACAACCTTAAACGCTGAAACCCTGAAACCCTAAAACCCATGCTTTCAAGGTACAGGGAGGTTCGGGTGTCAAGGTTGAACACTGAAGCCTGTGAGCAAGACTCTAAGCCCCCAGTATCCCCTCTATAGAATCCCCTAGATAACCTCCCTTAAGGAGTTTAGACTCTATCTCTTTGGGCTTAGGGGTGGTAGGTCCCTTCTTGGCTCAAGGCCAGGGATTGTGAAGGGTGGCTTCCTCGAGAGGGCTACTCTTCGGATCTAGGGGATGCACAGAGCTAAGGAGGAGAGGAGTCCATTGTTTGAGACTCTAAGGGACCAAGGACCCAAATAATAGGGTTCTAGGGCCCAAATACCATTCATACTATAGTGTTTGGGCCCCTAAAACCCCGTGATTTGGGTCCTTGGACCCTTGGGTTATATTCAAAAACATCTTCAGAGGGACCTTAGGAGACTGAACTTCTCCCGGTAAACGGAGAAGCTACAACGCGAGGGAGCCTTCAAGGTGTCCGGGGGAGACGAGGGCCAGATGGGTTTAGGGTTTAGGGTTCAGGGCGCAGCGCTCAGACTTGTGTCCTCACCCTTAGGCTCCATGTAGATACTATTTGTAAACTTAGGGGCCCAACGTAGGTACTATTGAATGGAGACTTAGAGCCCCAAGGTTAGGGAGACAATAGCAACCGGTTTAGACTGTTCCCTGTTCTTTGTGGCGCCTTTCCTTTCCCAGCGGCGTCACGCAATGTGCAACTAATCCGTGAGTGCAAACAAGCCCCACAAAACATACCAGCAGTCTCAAGCAAAGTATGTTTATGGCAGTATGCGTCCGATTCTAGATGACCATTTCACATCTTTCTACAGTCCGAAGGGTAGGGTACAGCGATGCTCATATGCTTCGCCAGCTGATAAATCATTCTTGTCTTGACAGTCCGCCCGAAGACCCTTCAAACTTCAACAGGGACCGAAGGCATCCTATGAATTGCAGACTGCCCCTGGGCCGCTCAGGGTTTAGGGGTTTAGTGTTAAGGAGACCTAAGAGGGTCCACGTACCTAATCAGTAAATAGCCCAAATACCTATACAGGAACCCATGTTTTGGGAAGTATCTACTATGTGAGTACTTGGGCCATTAGTACCATTAGGTATTCTGGCTGATAATCCGCCGATTCCGTGACCGTCCCACAAAAATTAGGCCGCGAGCATCGCTGAATTCTGCCTTTTGCGATTTGAGATCTAATTTCTGGCCAAAGGGTGCAAGGGGCACAGAGCAGTAGCTCAAATCTTGCATCTATTGGGAACATCCTCCAAGATCAAGACACACTTATGCTAAAGTGTATGCAGGGCACTGAGTTTTGAGAAACTCCCTCGCATCTAGAGGACAGGAACAACGACCGTGCCTGGAGGCCCCCAGAGGACACCTCAAAATGCAACATGATTCGCATCTTTTAACTGCAGCCAGGGTGTTACTAGACTACAACTATTGGTGTTATGGGAGTTTCCCAAATTTATGGGTACCGCTGTGCAGGGTTCCTAGGGTCCTAGAATAAGGATTATAGGATTTTTGGGGTCCATATGGGTGTCCACCATTTTCTGGAAAATCCTTGATGCTTGTCCCCTGTTCCATTGTTGCAAGTGGTAGGAACGTTTCAGCTATTCCCTAAGGGTCCAAGGACCCAAATAGTAGGGCTTTAGGGCCCAAATACCATTAACATTATAGTATTTGGGCCCTAAAACCCTATCATTTGGGTCCTTGGACCCTTAGGGTATTCGTGGCGCTTCAACAGTTCAGCGTCTCCGCTTAGCTTGCCAGAAGTATTTATCTGAATGCACGTGCGAGCTACCTTCAACATTGCCAATAGGAGTACTGCGCAAAGGATTGCAACTGGGAAGAACTTACAGGCCACCGTAAACCGCCATCCAAGCCGCATCTCCACCAGATTATCTGCTGCAGAACCAACTCTGCTTCATAAGTTTGCAGATTCCAGTGTGTTCCGAGTTCGCGAGATCTCATTTTAAAAAGCCCTTGGCAACTCACAGTTTTTTGGGTTTGCGGAACATCCTCCGCAAGCTCCTTCCCTGTCTCACAGACATTTCAAGCACGTAGCCAACCCTGGAGCCTAAACCTTAGGACCTTTGCTTTAGGGTTCAGAGCTTGTTCAGTTTTTAGGATTTAGGGTTTTGGCTAGGTCAGTCCCCTTGCAGAAACTGTTTAGGATTTAGAGATCTGTGACCAGAGTTATACTAGCCCATGGGAGCCTGTTGGAGGACAGTCACTGCGAGGGAGGCATGACCCCACCTAAAACTAGACCCTAGGTCCTGAACCGTAGGCTCAGTTTCTGCACCATCCTAAAGGTTCATCTAGCCTTATGGACTTTGCTGCTGTCAGGCCACCATAACTACTATTGTTAATGTTTGTGCCTTTATTGTTCTTCTTGAGATTAATCCCCTCCCAGACTATTAAACATCCCCCCCCCGAATACATGAAAAAAGTTCGCATATGTTATAACATACCATAATGGGAATACTTATCAATATTAGGGACGTGCACGGGGGATTTAGACAAGCCCTTAATCCAAAAACCCTAGAACCTAAATTCAACCCTACATGATATGAAAGCGGTGTCCATCTTTTGTTTTACAATCCCCTAGGTACCCTATGTGAGCTATAGTCTGAACTCCTAGCATCCCCCTTCCTCAGCCCTATGATACTCCTCTATATCATCCCCCATACAACCCCCTTTAAGGAGTTTAGACTATACCCTCAACCCTAAGCCCTACACCGTAAGCCCATACACCCACTCTTAGGGGGAAGAGTTGTTTAGGTTTGCCTGGGGCTGGGGATCCTCCGCGCGCGAGGAGGCCTCAAACTCAGAATCAGATTCCCAAGCCCGCCACGTAGGATCCCCTTAAATAGAGATCTATTGGGAAGATACACACATCTATCTATCTATCTATCTATCTCTCTATACATATATATATATATGTATGAACATATAAAAATGCATCAGGGGCCAGAATGTAGGGTCGAACACTATCTTCTGAATGTACTGTTGTGTAATTAGGAACTCTTAGGGTTTAGGGTTTAGGGATGCCTTCCTGAAGCCCGAGAAGAAACACGTCACAATTTCTTTTGGACAGAGATAGCTGAGGTCTGTGAAAGTCCTGGACCAGCTGTGCCTGTCGCCAAGCTCAGAACAAAGTTTTAAGCTGTCAGTCATGGCTTTCAGATTTTAAGATCTCAACCGAAAAGTTGCACGGCTGTTTGCATATGAAGCGTCCCATTATGCAGCGCATGATTTCAAGTTATGTTCCAGATGAGAAGCACCCCGCATAGATGTAGTCCCCTTTCATGCGGCTACTCGCGAACACCGATAGCTCATCTTGAGCAGGGCGAAACAATTCCCAGCTTGACCTGCGAAGCTTCAAAGGATTGCAAAATTGCGAAACAAATAGCCAGGCAGGCGGCGTTTCTAGGGGTCTTCCCTTTTTTCAGAAACTGCCTTGTGTTGCACGACACAGGCCATTCAGCCTCCATCCCCTTCATGACTTTCCTCCGAAATGCCTGTGTCCTCGTGCACTGCCCACGCCGAGTAAACAGCATGGAAGAATTGCCCATATACCTCCAGAAACTGCAAGAATGATCTACAGAAAGGAGGGCAAGGTTTGCCGAAGATGCTAGCCCGCAGCCGTCGAACTTACCGCAACTGGTGCTGTGCCGCCCCCACGCATTCGGTGTCTTGGCGGATGTGTGGTTTCTGGATGGATGGCGATGCTTGAAGGATGCCGGATGAAATCCGGCAGGACATGAAATGGTACTATGTGTCTGAGGGCCTGGTTCTGACCGGTCAATGGTACTACAATCATTGTGGGTATGGGTCTTTCTGAGGGTGGTGTGTTGCATCCAAACCAGGAGACCTCACATTACAGCAAGCGCCGCGGAGAATGGTCGCGAGAAAGCTGCAAGGAGCTGGAATTCTTGGGAGCTCCTTCCTAAACCTAAACCTGGTAGTCATCCCCCTCTAAGCTGTCATACAAAACCAGTTTCCGTTTCAAGTTCCATGGTCGTTTCCATTTGATGCTTCAGTATTGGGCCAACAGTCTAACATCCGGATGCCATGATGGTGTGTATTCCCTGCAACCCTAAACCCAAAACCCTTCAAAGACCTTGAAGGAATTCCCTCCCCTAGTGATGAACAAATGATGGTGCTCTGACTGCTATGAATGGCTGTCCCACTTGTAGGAAGCACTTGCTGGTGTTCAGCAGGGAATAAGGGAATACAACCCCTATGTATAGCCATACAACCCCAATAAATACATATATACATATGTATTTATATACTCTCTCATTTCCTACTAACCCCCAGTAAGTCTTAAACGTGCTGGATTGGAGTTGAGTCTTCACTTTCGCCTTGCGCTAGGTTGCGGCGTCTTAGTCTCAAGGTTCCCCAGAAAACTGTGCTAAGCTTCATGGGTTCAGGGTTCTGGGTTTAGGAAGTTGGTAGGTTTCATATTTCCACAGCTTCCCAAGCGCATAGCCTTCAGGGACACAGAGAAGCTTCAGATTTTGACTGGTTGTAACGTAAAACCCTACGGGTCTCCAATATTTGGGTACTTAGGGTGTTGGTAATAGTAATTATAGTACAGGTTTTGGGTAAGTATATGATTATTAGGTACTTGGACCCTTAGGGGAAGCACCAGCAATGCAAATGCACCACTACACAATTATTCCCTTTTCCCGATAGACCTCTGAAAGACCCGAAGTGCAGTGCTAACCTTGCAAAATACCAATTGCCTGAATACAGCGTGACTCATGAAATAGGGTCGACAGTCCTTCAGAATCATTGCAAGATAAATGCCCATCAGTAAGCTTGCTGATGGGAGTTTGCAAATCAGGTCCCCAGTATCTGAACCCTTGACAACTAATCCAGAAGCCAAAAGCAGCAAACTCTCATGATCACTTCATGCATGAAGCGTTTGACAGAGGAGCTCCCTTACGGAAGCCTCTCAGGTTCATCCCGAGATACTCCTCAAGAAAAAAACACCAAAATGTAACCATGGCTAAGGCATATATTCGCAGGATCCAAGAGTAAGAGGACTCAGTTCTGAGAAGCCACCATATAAGAAAAGAAACTTGAGCTGGTCGGCGCCGCGCTTGGCATGGAGTCTTCCGAGGGTTTGGGGGCTTGCCTCGTTTTAAGCTATGCACTTCTGCAACAGGCTTTGCGGCCAAAAGCTCACTGTCGTTTAAGGGTCGAAGGTGACTGTAAGTAGCCTTTAGTCTCAGTTTTGCGTGCAGGGCTTCGAGCTTAGTCTTTTTGCGAATAGAGCATGAGGATGGAACGGATCGGGAAAACATTGATAGGCTGGACTTCGATCGAAGGTCCCAAAAAGGCACGTGTACTCGCGTCAAACAGAACCTGAAAGCTCAAAGGAACCCCAGCTATTTTGAGCGTGGACCCGGGTTGGAAGGTCTGGAAGGGTAGAAGCTAGGATTTACGGTCGCTAGGGCGTAGACTGTTAACAGCTCTTGGAGATTCATCGGACTTAGGAATTACTTCTACCTGATGTCAGAACTATATCTGTGGTAACCTATACAAGGCCAGCTGGGCGGATTATGAAGTAGGCCAGAGACCGCCTTAGAAGTAGTCACATAGTCCCATGGACCTCCAAGTAAGCGCTCAGGCCTAAACCCTACTCTATGAAACCTTGTTCCAGGTATACTAAGAGTTGAGGGTTTAGGCTTCAGAGCAATCATAAAGACCATGGTAAGTCGAGAAAGCTCTTGTCAACTGAGCACCCCGCGCTTTAACCTCCTGGTACATGTGGGATCTTCTACAAAGGCCCTGCGAAAGAAGGTACCATCGTGAATACACTTTTTTGACGGGGGATGGAATCTTAGGCAACATGAGAACCTACCTTATATATGGCCACTCTTGGAATACGTTGAACACAGCTAATCAACTACTATGTGCCTACGGCATACACTTTCATACGACTATGTAAAGATTTCCTACACATAGCAAGATCGATCAAAGAATTATAACCTCCAAAAGGCTCGGCTTTGGCTATGCTGCTAGTATCCCACAACACCAACAGAAACTTCTCGCACAATCAGGCTTTCCTAGAAAATCTCGACATGCAAAAATGCATCCTCCCAGTAGCTCCACTATTCCTATCTCCTGCACCCATAGCCGAATCCCTAAACTCTAGACCCAGAATGTTGAAATGTACGCGGGACTGGGCCTAAATTGCTTTTCACACATGGCTATTGTGGAAAACCATATGCCACATATTTGTCAGTTCAGCCTACAAGGTCACTTACTGGCCTCGTCAAAGGACCTGTAGATCAACCGCCGACATGCCGTGCTCAGAAAATTCGTTGAGTTACACCCACACTGCGACAAGTTCTGTGGAGGGCCCAAATTGAACCCTACAGGCCCCATAGCAGAAGCGTCGCCAAGATGAGCTGCAGAATCTATGTGCCGCTTGACCAGGAGTCAGGATAAGCTTCTTGGCAAACATAGGTGTTCACGGTCTCAGGGAGGCATTGCATGACATTGTAATCCTGATATTGAACTGCCCCCATTCCCAAAGTAGAAGGTATTGAGCTTTATGAGGCAAACTTGCGCCCGTGTGGGCGGGGGAACAAAGCTCACAAACAGGAAGATGAAGGATTCCTAAAGCCCTAAACCCTAAACCCTAAGCCCTAAGCCCTAAACCCTAAACAATTCCTGAAGCAGTACCAGAGGAGGAGAGGAGGGCAGTGGCCCTAAAGGTCCTCCAGCAACCCAAGTAATAGGGTTTTAGGGTTTTAGGGTTTAGGGTTTAGGGCCATTAACATTATATTTGGGCGGTTAAGCCCCAGTATTTGGGTCCCTGGACCCTTAGGGTGATATGAGCTATAGTCTAAAGTCCTAGTAGCCTCCTGAATAACCCCTGCAGTTCTGCTCTATATAATCCCCTATACAATCCCCTTTAAGAAGTTTTTAGACTATTGCTTGTATGGTATTCGGATTAATTGTAGAGAGGTTTAGGATGCTGGTGCAGGGTTGAACCTGCCGGGTTTTGGGTTTAGGGTTTAGGAATCAGAGCGTGTCTGTGCAGTCTTTTTGGCAGCTCAAGCACCCTCGTGCTTCTGGGGCTTGGAAATGTCTAAGGTTCAGAGAGGTCATAGGACAGGGGCTGGGCTTCAGTGACAAGGGAACTGGGGTTTAGGGTTTGTGGTGTTCCGCAGCTTCGTGTAACCGATTCAATGCTGGCCAGGTGTCTGAATTCCCTCTAACATGAAGCAATTCCTGCCCTCGGATCTGAAGAGGGTGTGCAGCATTACGTCCTTCTTTGTGGTCCTTTGATGATGCGTTGGCTGGTACACATGAACTTCAAAGTTTACATGTCATCAAACTATGCTAAACCCCAAGGAAGCCCCATCTCTACATATATATATATACACATCAGAAAACTGAGTCAGGAGCCCATCGTATATGCGTGGCTGCAGTGTTGCACGTAGAAGCAGTCCCGCTACCTGTCGCGGATCTTAGAAATGAATTGCAAAATCACAGCGCCCGTCGCCAATCCAGGTCATGCAGCAGAACAAACTGGACAAGCACATGGCCCATTACTATTATCACTATTCTTACGATTTCCATTGATACGATCATAATAACTGTAATTACTATAAGTACGAATTCAGAACCTAAAGTCTAGTCCCTGATCTTCATCACAGCAGCTCTGTGCAATCTGGGTAGCGAGCGATACAGGCCGCCCTGCTGCATATGCCGCAGGGCTTTAAAGATTTTGGCAACCTTTGCCAAAAACAATGAACTTGCAGCTGCCGAGCTAATCCAAAGCTTCCGCAATCCCTGTTAGACGTGACCACTGCCAATCTCGATGAGAGATAACGTACACAAAAATGAAGGGCTCCTGTATGGTGCATATCTTCACCCAAATTCCCTAGCTCCTGAACCAATGCACTTCCGTGAACTGGAAACGTCCTGTCCGTGTAACCCAAAAGCCTGGACACTGAACCCCAACCCTAAACGTTAAACCCTGAAGGCGTAATTTCAGAAACACGATGGGCACCAGCGTGATCCAAAGTCACTAAGTAGCGCATGCCCAAGCACAAATGCAAAACACCCTCTCTAGGGATCCAAATAGTCCAATGTAGGTCATACTGACAGACTTCAAGGCCCAGTGTAGGTACTATTAATATACTTGGACACCTTTTGTCTTGGTTGTGAATCAAGCCAAACTAGAATAGCACAAGGATCAGCCAACCATTTACTGCGGCCGCCCTTGCCGCACGCACCCGCAGCCGGAGCCCGTAAACGTCCTCTGCCCAACTCCTGTTGAGAGGTCGGAGAATATGTGCTAGCTGGCTTCCCCAAGTAGGGTTGTCAGCCAGCCGGTCTACTTGCTGTTTAGGTCCCACTACTTGCAATCTTGCACGATAAGCTCCACAGACCTCCAGGAAGTGGTCAGTGAGTTGCAGTAGGAGGGGCTGCAGCAGACAGTAGGCCTACGTTGTTAGTTGTCATGTTGGGCACGCATTGTTGGGTTGTCGTGTGACATGTACCGTGGGCACTATCTGAAAGACCTGCAAAGGCGTCTGGGTCAACCTATCCCTGCAAACTTCGAGGACACAAGGATCCTGCAGCCCCCCCAAAGCCCCTCGAAAACCTGTGCATCGCATGGGTTGACACATAGCTCTCGGCATAAGACTTAGTTTAAGATGATGGAGCCACAAACTAGGTTTAGAGAGGACCCTACTACAGCCTAAACCTTAAACCCTAAACCCTATAGACCCCATAGAACCTGTAAACCCCAGCAGAAATTGTTTAGCTGACTTGCTGTGTGAACCTGGAGAGATGAATACTATTGGGCCTTACAGAAACCCATGTGAGATGATTGTTTAGAAGGGTTAGGGTTTAGGTTTAGGGTTTAGGGCTTCCCAAATAGTTACCATTCAGATTATGGTATTTGGAACCCATCAAGCTCTAATACTTAAGCGAGATGATTCTGTAGAGGTTTCTGGCCCGCATGTGCAGTTTACAGGACAGTTGGCCCAACAGCTTCCGGATGCTTGGTGTCACCCATTATGAAAATCTCCCCAAGGGTCCAAGGACCCCAATAATAGGGCGTTAGGGCCCAAATACCATTAAGATTCAAGTATTTGAGGCCTAAAACACCTATTATTTGGGTCCTTGGACCCTTAGGGTTGTAACCTCCAATGTACGTTTTTGTATTTGGGCCCTAAAACCCTATTGGGTCCTTGGAGCTTTAGGGTCTCGCATTGCCGTGACTGTACTGGCCTCACAGGCAGAAAACTCCGAGCGCTTGGCCGGAAACCAGGGGATGGTCTTTCCCTATAAGGGTCCAAGGACCCAAATAATAGGGTCCAATTAAAGGGGTTATAGAGGGATCTACAGGGATATAGGGGAACTATATAAGGGTCCAAGGACCCAAATAATGAGGTTTTAGGGCCCAAATACCATTAACATTATAGTATTTGGGCCCTAAAACCCCATTATTTGGTGGACCCTTAGGGTTTGTCATGCAACTTCATCCCAATGCCCTGTTGATCAAACCCAACATCACAGCGGACCGCAATGCGCCGTAGAATGTCGTTGTGGTTCTTGCACACCATCCCCGAAGAGAACCGGTCAGTGACACCATCCGCCCGCAACCCTCAAGCCCAATCATTGAATCCTACAATCCTAGAAGAAACCCTGAACTCCAACAACCTCCCTAGCTAGGATGGAGAAGTCACAGTAAGCTAATGCCGCCCTCCCCGTCAAACAGGACCCAAGGAAATGAGTCGCTGGCAAAAGGTCGAAATTAGGAGGGCGCCTTATTAATCACTGGGACTGCTGTAACGTCCTGGGTCATACAGTAGGGACGATCGATTTCTATGACTTTCGCTTGCCAGCAGAAGTCGAAACATCTCAAAGGCTCTTCCTTCATGCGCCCGCCGCTTCTAGCCCTCGCTGGTACCTGCGTAGACCAACTGTCAACCACCCCCAACAGCAAGCCAAGAACAGTGATACGCCTCAAGCATAAGACTTTAGCTAGACCACGACCTCAACTTTGAAGGGTCCTGCTGTAAGATCATGGGTTCAACTAGTACCCCCCTCTATACTACCCCCCCTAGGTTCCCCCTTAATTAACTTTAATTAAGCTTCATTATCCCTAAATAACCTTAATTAAGGGGGGCACTTAGGGGGGTAGTATAGAGGGGGGTACGAGTTGAACCCATAATAAGAGGTTCGGGAACGCGTGGCGCAGGTTACTACGAGGTTGCGAGAAGATTGTTCAGAGGATTGGTCCAGTTTGGCCTACCCCTGAAATTCCTTAAACACTGCAAAATCCCTATGCCTCAAAGCCTACATCCTTGATCCTGCACCACAGACCTTGAAACCTAATCTTAAATCCTGTACACCGAGCACCACAAACCTTGAACCCTATGATTAGATACTGTACCTTAGACCAGTCATGTATCAGACCATTCCCATGCATGCATTACAAAAACTCTTGAATTCGCGTTCGCACGTGGCACATAGAAAATCATCTCAAAGTGAGGAACCAAGACGTCCTACACATGCAAGGATTAAGGGTTTAGGGGTTTAGAGGTTGAGGGCGTAGGGTTTCAACTGTGCACCTTCTTGCAAAAAAAAGACGTCTAATTGATGTACGCGTTAACTCCTCGGGATTATCAGGAGATTGTGGGTCCCTCCCAGATCTCAGGTGTCCTATGTGGGGTAATTTTGAGAGACTCCCGAGTAGTAATATGCACTTTCCGCAAGAACAAAACAAACCTAGCTTCCTACCGGTTTCCAACCCTAAACCCTAAACCCTATACCCTAAACCCTATACCATTATTTTTTCCCTTCCAAGATCATGGACATGTCAATGTAGGACGCGGTAACGGTTCGGAGTCGGAGAGCAGCTTATGTGTGGCAGCAGCCCAAGACCCAGCAGGTGAATAATCAGCACTGTAATAGCTAGATTCCATGCTGTCGCTCCGTTAGGGTTCCCAATTGCGTGGCCGGGAAACTGTGAAAACAACATGTAAGAGGCACCTCCAAGGAGGAACCACCACAATGAACTACTTTATAAGCACCTACTGGTGGTCAGTGGGGAATGAAGGAGTCAGCCCTAAAGGGCATTCTAATAGGGTGTATATATATATCTAGATAATGGAAAAGAACATGGAAACTACTATAGTGTTGGAAACTACGAATGGAAAAGAAAATGGAAACTACTCTAGTATATTGGGGTTATACTAGAATCATTATAATAATGGGAAAGAGAAACGAAAGGAACCAGTCCTAAAGGGCTCTGGGCCAATGCAGCTTGCAGTTCAATAATCATACAATCATATACTTACCCTTTATCTAATTCAGGGGACTATAGTATTACTAAACCCCTAAACACCCAATTATTGGGTACATTGAAAAAGGGATCTGGGCCAATGGAGCTTGCAATCACACTTGGAAGTCGCTGACTTGCGGGTCGCTAACTGGACGCTGCAAGGGGCTTCCTGGGCAGGGCATTTGGGGGCTGTTTTGGATTTATAGTCCGTCTTAGGCAGATAGAATATGGGGTATACGAGGACCTTATTATAATACACCCAAGGCCATATTCTATCTACTTAAGGGGGACTATAGGCTTGAATGTTTGAAGGTCCCTACGACACATGCTCACATGGTTCGATGTCGGCAAGACGCTTGTGTGGTCTTTTTTTGGGTAAGGGCCCCCAAGAAGGTACCCGCAATTTTGGGACACCCGAATCTCCATAAACCCCTATATAACCTCAGTTTCCATGTCACGTTCCATTTTCTTTCCCACTTCATGATTCTCCGTTATCGGGGTAAAAGGTATTCCTATCTGCCAAACCACCCCTTATCGCTAAACTCTTTCCATCCCCTTTCGTCCTTCCAGAAGTACCTCTACTTTTGGGAAACCCTCAACCAATATCCCCATACAACCCCTATAGTGCCTTCAGAGGTACCTTTAGTTCTGGGAAACCTCCCCATATTCACCACGGCATCTTTTCAGGGGAAGGAGCATCGTCCTCTAGGGTTTAGGGTTCAGATTTTAGGGTACTCCCATCCGCTTCCTATCTCACTTGTTCGTCGGCAATTAGGAAGGGGAAGCTTGACTTGAGGATTTTGAATACTTAGGGAAGTTCCCAGTGCATAGTACGTATACTTAGAACCCCTATAAGCCTGATACTAACCCCAGTTCTCCCCATTACTAACCTACACACAGTCACCATTCAAAATTCATGTTTCTATCAGAAACCTCCCTCACCATGATTACCATTATTGCTATTCCTCTTGCTATTACTATTATCAGGACTACTATTGCTATTAGTACTATTATTGCTATTCTTACTATTATTAATATTATGCCCCGGTCTCAGAGCCTTCTACACAGGCCTCCTAATTAATGCAAAAGGGAACCAGTCCGATTTCCTTATCTTCTCCAAAAAGATCTTCAGAACCCATGCGTTCGGTCAGACATGTGTTCTGTTCTGGTATCAGCTCAAGATGTCTGGTCTCTTCTGGCAAACAAGTCGCTGCACATAGGGCAGCTGGTGGCATGTTGTAGCCACTTCTCCTCAGTCATGGGTTTAGGGTCTAGGGTTGTTTGGAAGGGGTTCTCCAGACGTAGGTTCCTGTATCTTACAGCTCCAAATAAACAAAAACGACTTGATTTCTAGATGTTAGGGCAAAGTAGGCATTATCTACAAACTTCGAGCGTCAGGGTTTGATCCTAGACATCCTAGAGGTATTTGGTGATGAACTGGAGTTTGCAAGGCTTGCTGTACTCAAGGAGCACATGCACAAGAGAAACCCGAATGTCTCGGCCAACCGAAGCACACGCATACAGAAGTGTCGGAGGTTTACTGTCTACCGGTCCACATCCTAAATTTGTGTTTGAAAGTTGTAAAGGTCAAAGCTCATGATGCAGTAGGTCCGCAAACGTGCAACTGAATCTGTGAACCTGCCAGCTGTGTCGCGTGCCGCTGTGCGCCGCTGATACCAGCCTTCCTAGATATTCCACCAGCCATTGTGAGATCCTGGATTGCCGTATGGTGCTCTGCACCGGAAGTCCCCCCCTACGAGGCCTGCAAGATACCACTCGTAATCGACAAAAGTTACCCACCAGTTTCCGGTTTAAGGGATTCAGGGTACCAGGTTCCATTAGGGTTTAGGAGCCTTTGCGGAGACAACCGCAACTTAGCGCATGGAGAGTCAAGTCATGCCATATCCATTGTCACAGGGCCCACTGCTGACCTTGTGTCATTATTTGCAAATTTTCCTCTGACAGCTTCTGCTCAAACGGGTGACATGTGGAGTGATGGAGAGAAGGGGTCTCCAAAAAAAAGCCTGAAGCACGCCATCCGTTCCCCATGCTGCTAAACCTCCACTCTGCGACTGACCAATTAAAATGTACGGCTTGTCCGGTGTCCGGCTGTAGGCGCTGGTCAGTAAAGGGTTAGGAAGATCTTCGCAGAAATGTCAAAGGATTGGCTCTCTCAGCGCAGATTTTGGTGAATCCCTTGGCATACTCCACCTCCTACACTGAGCAATTCCACCAATCCCATGCAACCCAATATTGATTGTTCTACATGGCAAGGTACGATATCAAAAGTGAATCAGGGAGATTTGTCAATTGAGCTATAGTCTAAACTCCTAGTATCCCCCTTAATAACCCCTATAGTAGTCCCCTATATGATCCCCTATATCATCCCCCTTTAAGGAGTTTAGACTATAGCTCAATTGGGAGCCAGGCTTCCGACAAAGCCGGTGAATGGGGTGGGGCCCGGGACAACATGAAACACGCGTGAACCATGTTCACCCGTTCGCCAAAATAGATGGGCACCCTAGATGGTCTTTAAAGGCAGACGGTGGCAACACCCTGCCTTGCATGAAAGAAACCCTAAGGATCTAGATGGCTCAATATAGTCCACATTTACAGACTTTTGGGCCCAATGTTGGTATTATTTGTCTACCTGGGTCACCAGTGGAAGGAGAAAGCCCAAGCCAACAGCACAAGGATTTCCCCTTCTGAGCTTCACCCTAAACCCCCAAACCCCTAAACGCTAAACCCCAAACCCCAAACCCTGAACCCTAAACCCCTAAACCCCTGAATCCCTAAATCCCTAAACTCTAAGCACAAGGATTTCTGCTTCTGAGCGTCGAGGCAGCCATGGTGGAAACAATGTTTGCAAGGAAGTTCACGGAGCAATTCCTGCTCCTCGCTTCCAAGAGCTTTTTTTTCTTTGCAGCCCCTCTTTTCCACCCGCTCCAAGAGGGTTTGGGATTTAGGGTTTTGGGTTTAGGGTTTGGGTTTAAAGTTTAGGGTTTAGAGTTGGTCGACAAACCCTGAGGGTCCAAGTGGGATTAGGGTTTAGGGTTTGGGGTCTGGGGTTTAGGGAAAAGGGTTTGATGTCTAGGGATTAAGGTTTAGGGGTTTTCCTAAGGGTCCAAGTACCCAATAATCACATACTTGCCTAAAACCTGTACTAGAGGTACTGTTACCCAAATACCGAAGTACCTGATTAGTACCTGTTTATTGGGTACTTGGACCCTCAGGGAAATAAGTAGAAGTAGAAGGATCAAGACCTGGCAAGTGCCCGTAACTGGGCAAAAATGATCACTAACTGTGAGTACTTATGGCCTCCTTGATAGAAGGGAGTTGGAAGGGCCTGGGACAAACAATGGAACACATGGTCATGACAAATGCTGTGAAACAGAAACGAGCAACAACAATGAGACAACACAACAACTATGTGCGGATCACGGGGACAGCAACAACTGTCATCAAGACACCTTTTAGGTGGACCCTACACACGCTGACTTTGCAATGAAGCAAGCAGAACAACCTCGAGTTCAACGGCAACTGGCAAGAACTGTCGGCGCCTAGACTCTGAGCGCTCCCTCATGCGAATACAGCGGCATCAATTACAGCTCGATGACTGGGATTTGGATGGCTCAAGTTATAGCCTCGCGTAGCGTGAGTAAAATCCTACAGTAAAATCCTACAAGTAACTACCCAAACCCTGCAGCTTACATAAATATGGCTTTTTACCCATACATCTATAACCCCTAAACATTCTTATAACCCATTGATACCAGGTAGGGCGGTAAGCCTCCCTTTGAAGCCTGGTGAATACTACTTGAGGAGCCCATTTCAGAAGCGCTTATGCTTCAGGGCATGACCCAACAGAATGAAACCCAGAACCATAGCTAAACCCTAAACCCTAGAATCTAAAAGCAAATGATCTAGACAACCCTGGGTTCTAAATGTCCTTCATGGAGGGGGGGTTCTGGTAAGATCCTCTCAATGGGTGGTTGTCAAAATTATGGGCCCTTTTTGAGTACCCTAAATATTAGCTGCCGTATTATAATAGGGATCCAAAAAGGGACCATGATTAACCACCCCGATGGCGTCGCAGGCTTGACCCTTGGGGTTCTGCGTTCTGAAAGAAGTTGGGCTTTGCAAATTCTCAGGGTCTTTGAATCCTGAACTTACAAAAAAGCACCTCAGAATCAAAGCCTCTATCTGGACCCCCAAGGTAGGTAGAATAGTAGCCCTAAATCAAGAACAAGAGGCCAATGTTCTACATATTTTGGGGGTTAAGCTACCTCAGAGCAAGACCTGGGTAGAAAAAACCTGAAATCATAAATAGATCTGACCTATCCATTCCCAAGACAAGGCCCCACACTATTTACGCAAAACAACATAAATAGACACATTTTTGGGAAGGGACTTCGAATTCTGAGACGCCTTCCCTACCCTAAGGGTCCAAGAACCCAAATGGTAGGGCTTTAGGGCCCAAATACCATTAATGTTATAGTATTTGGGCCCTAATACCCCATTATTTGGGTCCTTGGACCATTAGGGCTCTGATTACAGCCACGGAGGCGCTTAGACCGGAAACCTCCATTTGAGTAGTGTTTTTTTGGTGGTTGAACCTAGTAAGGTTATATTCCTTACATAAGATGCTATACCCCAAAAGAAGGATATAATCTTACTCTATATTGGGTACCATAGTATCCCCAAATAAAATACTACTCATTTCACAGGGGCTGAGGCATCCTAAGCCCAAAAAACCTTAAAGTTTATGAACCTGAAAAGGGAGGCAAAGGAGCTATAATCTAAATTCATTGTATCCCCCTTAATACCCCCCTATAGTACTCCCCCTATATAATCCCTTATATAACCCCCCTTTAAGGAGTTAATGGACAATGGCACAAACTGGGTGGCATGTCACTCCATGAGCCCGTCCTCGAACTCTCCAAGACATATACAGCAACTTGTCTCGTTGCCGTCGGACTTGAGATAGCAAACTGGCTTGGTGGCCTTAATGGCCTGAAGGCTGCATGTCTTGGCTTTGGGGGGTGTAGGGGTTATAGATGTTGGGTTTAGGGTTTAGGGTCTAGGGATTACCTGGACCCCAAAGGTAGGTAGAAGAATAACCCTAAACCCAGATACACAACTAAAAGGCAATTATTCTACATACTTTTGGGGTTCAGGTAGTGGTTGGGTTTAGGGTTGGGGCGCAGGCCTTGGGGTTTGGGAGATTATGGGTTCAAGTTGTACGGCTGCGGTGCTTGCTGTCTTCTAGCCTCACAAACTGCTTTGATTAGGGGGATGTCTTTTCTTGTGGAGCGTAATCTGAAAGGACTTTACTGGGAACTCCAGACAGGTAACCCCAACGATACAGTAGAAATATAATAGGAATATACCTACCAGAGCCTTATAGTCTACAATATTCCTAACTACTATATTATTGGGGTTCCCTGTTTGGAGTTCCCAGTAGAACCCTTTCATAATAAGAACGCTTGGCGGGCTTGTTGGCATGATGGTCGGTAAGGGATGCAGAGTCGGCAGCGGAAGGATCATGGACAGCTCCTTTCTCCCTTCAGAACCATTTTCGTACTTTGGTGTAGTGTGTTCCTACAAAGGCAGTTCTTCTCAATCACGACTCACAATAAAAACCCTAAACCCTGATAGGGCCAGATCGGGAGTCTAGGGGCTTGACTCCGTGCAGGGGTTTGGACGGGTGATACGCCCTAGGGCATACATAGGGTTAAGGCTTTAGGGGTTTAGGCCCTATAGTGCATACAACTGGGTCCTCTGTAGGCTTCTGTCTATCTCCTGAGGACTTTCAAGCAAATGAGCGGGGCCAACCACTAGACACTTGTCGCGGACTCGCTCAAATCAATAAACCGTATAAATCCTACAAATTTTATCAACTCTATACACCCTATAATATGAAGCCTATGCAGCCTATAGGATCCTGCGTCCATGTCTGACATGCTTGTTCGAGCCCTTCTGGAGTACAACCCCTTTCCTCCCTCAAGGCTAGCCTTTAGCCTACTACCTAGGGCTCCTAGGTAGCCTTTTTTTTGGCAGATATGAAATCTAATCCCCTGCTACAGAACCATAACAGTCCCAAAAAGTAACAACATAGGAGCCCCTGGGTAAGCGCCAATTCTGAAGGCTCCCAAAATGTTTGTTTGGCCCCTGGCCCCATTAAGGTGTAGGTTTTAGGGTTATAGGGTTTATAAGGATTATATAGGGATCTGCAAGGTTTAGGTTCCTGAAACGCAACCGCTAAACTTGCTTAGAGGGATGGATCCCTTAAGTATCCCCTACGTATCCCCTTACAGTAGTTCCTACAGTCCCTGCTAACCGATGGTAAGTAAGCCTCCAAACCACCAAATATTTACGTAAACCCTAAACCCCGCGGCTAGCCACCATCCACACTACCCAGAATCCACGCTGCGCCTCTTCGACCCAGTTGCGCTGGTCTAACTTATTGGCGAGGCTTGTGCGTCCTTGGCTTTTGCTTATTGTTGACCTCACAATACTCAACCCAACCTGGAATAACCATATTCCCAGTCCTGAAGCGCAATTATAAAAGATCAACAATCACAAAACTCCCGCCAAAAAAATCCCAGAATGTAAAAGCAACAAACAGAACTACAAAGAGCTAGAAACTGGAACTGGTACAGCAGGCCTGAAAGCTTGCAGAGGTGCAGGGTAATTGAGATGCAGAATGCTTAACTGAAAGCTAGCAGAACTGCAGGAAAGTAGAGACTTGCATCGCTTAAGCAAGCCTGAAAGTGGCTGCAGAGCTGCAGGGGACTAGAGTGACTAGAGACTCAAACTTGACTGGTTACTTCTAGTCATACTCCTACTAGCATTTGGACTAATGCTAGTACTTCTGGTCGATTACTGAGGTCAGTATATATATATATATGTATAATATGCCCCAAACCACCCAGACAAACGAGGATCTCTTAATTCTCATGAAACCTTCCCGAACCAATTGATAAACCAAGCGTGTGCAGGGAGGGGCGGGAACTATTTTTGTTGCGAGGTCGACATTAGTAGGGATATGGGAATATGTTTAGGTTTAGGGTTTCAGGTTAATAAGGGAATGAGGGTTTGTATTATACAGGGTTTATATTCGCGCATTCCCTACTTATAACCAGTAAGTTTGACCCTTACTGTTACTTGGTTGGAGGGGGCTCACGCCATTGTTGCTCATATCAGCTATAGTCTAAACGCCTAGTATCCCCCTCAATAACCCCTATGATACTCTCCTATATATTCCCTTTAGTACCCCCTCTGGGGAGTTTAGAGCCTAAACCCTAAACCCTGTATAATCCCCTGTATAACCCCCTTTAAGGAGTTCAGACTACAGCTCCTATCACGCTTGATTCAGCCCCCTGATGCGAAGTGGAGAATTTGGTTTGCGGCTCTCTTTGCAGGCAACCACCTCCCAAACCCTAAAACCTAGACACCTAAACCCCAAACCCTAATCTCCTGAATCTTAAACCCTAAACTGCTAAACCCTCAACTCCCAAACCCTAAGCTCCTAAACCCTACACCCTAAATTTCTAAACCCTAAACTCCTAAACCCTTAGCCCAAGCCCTAAGCCCTTGACCCTGAACGCATGTTGCAGCTATTATGATTGGAGGGCTGGATGCTTTCAATGTGCACTCCTTGCGTATTTGCCAATGCGTTAAATGATTTCTGGTGTTGCCCATGTTTCCTTGTAAAAAGCCCTAACTTTCTTACCCAAAGAGGGATGCACCGGTAGGTGCTTGGAACAGAAGGTTGAAGGGGAGAAGACTTGTATGTCCTACAAAGTCTCTCGATGGATGTTTTCTGGAGAGTTGGCGCAGTGCAGCTCGTCTTAACTCCATCTACACATGCATATGTGTGTGGACACACATATATAATACACACATATGTATACAAGCGCTGGTACGCATCCCAAGCCTCGACATATATGCAGCGGTCATGTACGATTGTGGACTTGGTGCTACATCGCATAAAGCATGATAAAGGACTGATGGATTTGCATATGTATGCGCATCCTCATAGCATGTAGCTCGTACATGGTGTAGCTCATTCCATGATTCTATCCGACCAGTATGCGCCCAGTAGCAATTCATTTGCTTGTCTGCTTGAACTCTGCGAGTGTGTGTGCCCTGTTTTGGAAGAGTTTCGTGGTGCAGCGCTTCAAAGCTTTCATAAGTTTGTCAATACAGCATGAATACAGCCCGCATGGATGTGCTGAGCCTTTGGATTCACTGGGCAACGGAACTCTCATTTTCGTACAGTTGTGTTTCAAGTCCAACAGGCTTTTTGTGAAGCTTTGGCGCACCAACTGCAGCAGTGTGTCCTGACCTCCTGTCTTACATGTTCAGCTACATTTGTAAACTCGAAAGTTTTCTACAGGCGGAATGCTGCTTACAACAAAGGCTCTTTTGCGTCCCATATGTAATACGCCCTACTATGTAGGGTGCCCAAAAGAGACTATACTTTTGGCATGGGAGTTTATCTAAAGAGGGCCAGGGTACCCCAAAAACGCCCGGGATATGTAGGGACTGCAAAGGGATTATGGGAGTCCTTGTAGCGTTTTATCTGAGAAACTTCGATGCCAGCAACCTTCTAGACAGGATCGCTCCCCAAATCTAAATCAAAACCTAAGCCCTAAATCCGGAACATAGCCTCAATCTGCCAGTCCTCACACCCCACAATCCTAGTGAAGGACAGTTTCACGTGGGGAGTTACAAGGTGGGTACCTAGCCTTACATGAGGCTCATGCATGGAAACTGGGGGGATTTGGGGCTTCGGGAAACTTTCCTTGGGCCGAAGCCCACAACATTGCCCTGCAGTTCGCAAGCCCGAAACTCATCCATGTCTCTGCGCAGCGACATCACAAAGAAATAGAAGATGCTCGACATACACACGAATCCAATCCTTGGAGAATCCTAATGGAAAAGACAATGGACATGAAATGGAAATTGAATTTACGTAGGACTTGTAGGGACTGCAACCAGCTTTCAAGAATGATGAGGGTTTTGTGGTTACCCAACTCCTGTACGAGGCACCCTCTGATAGTCATGTGATAATTGCAAGGCCTTCATTTTGGGGGATGGGGCTACCAAAATCCCCCATCAATCCTTGCAAGGTTGCTCAGAGCTTGGCATGTCGAATGGAAAAAATGGAGGCACAAAGAGAGAGAGAGAGAGAGCGAGAGAGGTGTATATATATATATATTTATAAGTATAAAATGAAAGTTCAGAAGGTTATAGGGGTTATGCAGGGATCTATAGGGTTTATTTACGGTTCTTGGATTAGGGTTTAGGGTCTAGGCTTTGTGGCGTGGGACTGCAGCAATTTCGCTGGAGGCAGAGGATTAGGATTTGCAAGGCTTGAGTCCAAGTACCTGAAGGATAAGGAATTGGTCGAGAAGTACCTGTTTTGGAACCCATCTAGGACAGAAGCGTTAATACGTGATTACTTGCCCATGGACCCTAAGATAATTTGGTCTTCAACTGTATACAGTTTCCCGTTCCAAGAACCTTCTCCTAGCTTCGATGCTGAAAATTTTAACCGATGCTAGACAATTGGATCAGGGCTTGGGGGCACAGAATACCAAACGCGGCGAGAAATATTGTTGACGGATGAAATCTTGCACCACCTAGGGGCCCTAGACTACTGTAATTCCTAGGACTTTAGGGACCTAAGGTGGTGCAAGATTTCCTCCATCAACAGTATTAAATATGAAGAACAATGATCCAGGTAGGGCTTCATCGGAGTCGTTTGGGTCTTGCCCTGACGATGGTCTTGCACAGAATGTGGTGCCTCTTACCCTAAGGGTCCAAGTACCCAATAATCATATACTTACCCAAAACTTATACTATAATTACTATTACCCCAAATCCCAAGTACTCAGTTATTGGGTACATGGACCCTCTGGTTTACTGCTAGCAGTCTCCATCTCCGTACCATCTAATCCTCCACTTGAACGGTGGTTTTGGACACACCTGGAAAAAGCTATCCACGTCATGGCTTATGATGTGAAATGTGAAAGTTCTACAAACTCCACGTGCTGCAAGTCTGAATTTTGCAGCAAAGGTGCATGCAGGGAATGACGATCTCGATTGGGTCCTGCCATGCAATGACGGTTCAGGCTCTTAAGGTTTGCGCTGTGTGGTCTTACGACGCCTGGCCGCTTGGGAATTTCCGAAGGTTTAAACAGACTGCATTCGCCTCAGGGGTCGCGATCCGAAAAAGTGTCCAGGCTTTCGACCCCAATCTATCGACAGGCAGCTGATGCGCGAAGTCGTTGACTTGTGCGGCTTTGCTGATACCATCGTGGCTAGTTATCTAAAGCCTTCTCAGACTCACAAGACAACCTGATTGCTCGAATGCGATGGGGGGGTGCCGCAGTGGTTGTAGCTGCGAAGCTCGCTGAATCGACCGAGTAAGCTCACACAGCCATTCTTGGCTTACGACCGAATCTTGTCAAGTTTATTCGCATATGGCTCAGATGACAGAAAACATATGCCAAGAACACTACCATCCTTGCCCGTTCCCACTGCGAGCAATGTTTTAGAGCAGCTGCTCTCCGAGTTGTGGATCCCTGGAGATAATGCATTCTTTGCAGGTGATTTTCCCTAGATGCCATGCTGTTGCGACAGATGTATTGTGTGATACACGTATGCACCCTCAAGAACTGAGCCCGGCACTATACCCGCCTGACAATGCGACATACCCCCGCAGGACGACATGGCTCTTGAGAGAGATCCGTGTCCAAAGGACCTCTGTAAACTCTGTTGTCCTTGCCCAAGCAGAACAGCCTTTGCAAACTTTGGTCGAGCTTTGCTGCTCCGTTGTGTCACAAGTCGAGTCGAAGACATGGATGCTTCCATGAAGTCCAAATTGTCATTGTTAGCAACTTCCGTCTGCCACTTGCAATGATGAAATTATTGTACATCTGCATGCATATGTAAATGTCACCCAAGGCTTGTTGCTTTGTGAGGTCCAAGAAGCTTGCAAGACCAAACAGAGCCCAAATGGACGGGGAGGGACATATTTTTCGGTTCGCTACGGGTTTGCACTGGGGGCCAAGCACTGAGATCAAGGTTAGCTTCAGTGTGGGAGGCACCTCTAAACCCCAAACCCAAGTGAGCCGAAACAAAATACCCCGTTCATAAATTCATTACCCAAACTCTCATAATCAGTTTTAACTGGGGCCGCCTTCATCCGGACAAGGGGTATCCCTAGTGGAACCTTTATTCTGAGCTGCTACATTATGCCCTTTGGTGTCCTACTGCAGAACAAAACTGCCCACCATATAGGTGCGCGCTCCTACCATATCAAAAAGTGAGGCTATAGTCACGTGTCCTTCCCAAAATGGTCCGGGGCATCGGTAAGGGTATCGGTTGGGTATCGGTGTCGGCTTCGTTAGAACGCCTGCCAACTCTCGAATTTTACCTTCTGTCATCACTACTGCTTGTTGCAAGGGGTATCGGTTGGGTATCGGCCA
>CAJNIZ010048003.1:18121-34270 GCA_905231905.1 Symbiodinium pilosum | reverse complement strand
GCAGGGCCGCATCCCGCCGAAGTTAATGAGGCCTCGGCTCCCGAAATTTATGAATCTTGCTTTGAGAAGCCCGGTGAGCCAACAAAAGGCCTTGTGACAGGGCTGAGAAGGTCCAACCCTGGATCTGAGTCCTGAGAGGCCCTTGAGGCCTTGGCAGGCCCTGGAGGCCCTTCAAAAAGTCCCAGAGGCCAGGCTGATCTGTCACCACGCTCGGACGGGGGTCCTCGGTGCGTGCGGCTCGAGGGTCAGCCGCGCTCTCGCCAGTTTAGGATTTAGGATTTAGGGTTTAGGGCTTAGGTTTAGGGCTTAGGGTATAGGGTTTAGGGCACAAAGCCCAAAGCCTAAAGTCAAGGCGCCCTTCTGGCCGCCTGCCCGGCCGGAAGTCCTCCGGCTCTCTTCACAAGCGAGGGGGGTGAGGCCAGGCTCAAAACAAACAGTTTGGGCTTGGAGTTCAGGATCTGGGCATATGGGGTGCAGGATTTGGGATTTCCGGTTTAGGGTGTAGGATTTAGCGTTTCGTTCAGGGGTTAGGATGTGTGATGTGGGGTTGATGCCTGTAGGAGCTTTCAGGGGGTTCTGTTACAGCATGATAGCTTACAGGGAGAGAGGTTTATGTAAGAATCACTATGGGTGCTCAAGGCGGAATATGGAGCAAACATAGGGACGAGTACTAGGGGTTATAGAGGGATTATGACAGGGATCCATTTACCCTAAACCCTAAACCCTAATCCACTTTTGCCTACGCACCAGAAAGTTGGAAGAGCCTCAGGTCTAAGATGTCGGGCTTGGCGATTGGGGTCTTCGGTCTGCGGACACGGGTCAGGGTTTTCGTGTTTAGGGTCTAGGATTGAAGATCGGAGCATTGGGACCTACCAAACCAGCATAGTGGTTCAAACACACACATGATTATTTCCGTTTAATGTCCCCATATGAGCTATAATCTAAACTCCTTAAAGGCGGGATATGTAGGGGAATATATATAGGGGAGTATTTTTATACGGCTTATTCAGAGGGAAACTAGGAGTTTAGACTATGGCTCATAGTAGCCGCAGCGTGCCACCTTAAACCCTAAACCCTCAAACCCTAAAACCTTAAACCCTAAAACCCTTACACCCTAGAACCCTACAACCCTAAAACCCTAAGCCCCTGAAACCCTAAAACCCTACACCCTAGAACCCTAAGCCCCTAAACCCTTTCTATTGGAAAGCTCCCAGGTTTTCAAGTCCCCAAGGCCGGCGCCCGCAGAGTCCCGTCGAGGCGCGCGTTGCAGCCCCTCTACCCAATACCTGTATGGGTGGTTAGTAGGGAATAAGTAAGGTATAGGGTTTAGGGTCTAGGATTTAGGGTTTAGGGTTTAAGGTTTTAACCCTAAAATTATAGTCCCTTTTTGGGTCCTATTATAATACGGCACCTAATATTTAGGGTACCCAAAAAGGGACCATAATTTTGACAACCACCCACATGTATTGGTGGTTAGTAGGGAATAAGTAAGGTTTAGGGTTTAGGTTTGAGGGTTCATGGTTTAGGGTTTAGGTAATAAGGGCTCAGGGATCAGGGTGCAGGGTTAAGGGAATGAGGGAATAAGGGAATGTATTGTACAGGGTATCATAGGGATTTTGCTCCCTATTCCTCTCTGCGCGCCACTAGTAGATTTACGGCACCGTTTCCCCCTTTCGGGTTGTTAAGTTCCTTAAAGACCGTTATCGGCCTAGATTTTGCTAAAAGCGGGGCCTCGTTGTAATCCTAGGTTACTGAGGCTCCAAGACTTAATAGCTGATTGTATTTAGGGTTTGGTACTTTCCCTGAATGGGCCCCTAAACCCTAAACCTTAAACCCTAATGTTTGGAGCAACCTCCATGTAACTTCAGAGCTGAAGGTAGATGCAATTGTTGCATGTTGCAAGGATTGACCTTCTTGATGCCAGATAGCACAGCCGCTGTGTATCAAACGGTTCAGGTCTGCGGGGACTTCGAGTTCAGGGACAAGAGTTTAGGGTTTGGAGTTTAAGCCTGTGGACTGTGTGGTCCACTGCTAGGCGGACGGCCAAGTCTACAGCAAAAAGGGGCTTGCATAGGGCCAAGGATTTGGGGTTTAGGCCCTGTACCCTGCAATGGTCATGTGTTGTATCCATTGTAGGAACGTGTTGCCAAAAGGAACCCCCTTTCCAGGACCCCGAACACAAGCACGGTATGTCTGGGTGGGTACTTCTACTTCGGGGCATCCGATGATTTCCACCTCAATAACCCAAAACCAGATCCAGGGGCTTGTATTGGAATAGTGCAATGCCCTGGTCTGAATCTCGGCTTTGGGGCTTGCTGAAACTGTCTGTATCATCATATCATTGGGGCTCCCAAGTAGTTTTAGGGTTTAGGGTTTTCCTGGTGATGCGATATTTCCTCCATCCTCCCTAGGGGTTGAGGTGTATGGGGGCATGCTCTCTTGTCCATTCACCATATGTCATTCTGTGCATCTTTAATGTAGACCGTGATTAATAAACCCCTTCCTTTTGGGGGCCTTAATATTCGGATCCCTCGTAAAATCCCTGTTAAGGGGAGGGGGTCTATTCATCAGTGGTCTACATTAGTAGGCAGAGTCTGGGCTTCCTGGCAATACAATCCTCCACAGCTGTGTAGATAGAGTTAAGGGGATGGGGCTATCTCAAAACGGTGGAAGCTCCATGGGGCGTTTGTTGTAGAGGGTTGGTGGTTAACCCTACCCCGTAAACCCTAAAGCAACCCTAAGCCCTTTAAGATTGCGGTCCTAAAGGCTGCTAGCCGCCCAGACCCATGAAATCAATTAAACAGGATGCAGGTGGTAGTGGGTTTAGGGTTTGCACTGCGCGGAAGTTTGGGGACCTTTGGGCGAGCTAGGATATTGGTCCAATCTGCATTACCGGGTCGCATTAGGACGGTGCATGAACTAAACCCGAAACCCAATGTAAAGGGACTTTACTGGGAACCCCAAACAGGGAACGCCAAGAGTATAGTAGGAATATAATAGGAATATACCTACGAGGGTCCTTATATTCTATTATATTATTCCTACACCCTAAAGCCTGAACCCTGTTCTTGGGGTTCCTTTTTGGGGTTCCACTAAAAACCCCAAACCCAATAGACTCTCAAGACGAGGTGGAGAGCTGTCGCATGGTCTTGATGCTCATCAAGTCAGCCTGAGGGCAATTTAGGGTCTAGCATTTAGGGTTTAGGGTTTAGGGTGTAGGGATATTCTCCAAACCAAGCTGTATAAACAGGCATAATGGAAAAGATAATGGAAACGACTATAGTATATAGGGCTTATAGAGGGATAATAATAAACGAATGGAAAAGAGAATGGAAACTACTATGACTGCAGAAGAGACCCCGAGTTCAAAGAAAGTCACATAAACGCAACAGCGCAAGGTTCGACAATCTCCCAGGACTCCCGCCAGTCCTATGACTCAGAGGACTCGCTTGGGCGCACATGGCCTGTAGGGTTCAGGCATAGCGTCGATTTGCTCATAACTGCTATAGTCTAGACTGCTTCAAGGGGTTCTATGGGGGATTGTGTAGGGGACTACTAAATTACTATGATTACTATATAGGTGTTATTAGGGCGGACACTCGGAGTTTGGACTCTTGCTCATTTTCCTGCTTTAACACTACCCGCGAACAGTTAATACAATTTTTACTTTACCGTTTAAGTTATCTATTGTTGCTACTTTTTTTGATCGAATCACTGTTATTTTACGTTCCCCCCAGAGGCACCCTAAAGCCTGAATCTTAATCCCTAAGCAAGCAGGATTTTCAAGTCTCCTTAGGACATGGACGGTGGTGGGGCTGGGCCGGTGACCGCAACGCGGAGCTTGGTGTCTGCTCCCAGCCTACGACATATGGGGGTGTCCTAAAATTGGGGGTACCTTTAAAGGGCTTTGTAGGGGTAATATAGTGGTTATACAGGAAGTAAAGGATTAAGGGCTCAGGGCTTCCTAAAATTAGGTGTACCATGTTCGGGGTCACCATGATAAGGATCATAGTATTTGGGGGTTTTACACTGGGGTCCCCCGTTTTGAGAAGTTGCCATATGCGGCTTAAGATTTAGGGCCAAGAGTTCTTTGTCAGCCTCCTTGTACAGGGATGACGGTTTGGGGGCCTCAAATAGACCTCAACATGATATTTCAAGAGTTCACGCTCTAATTACCGTAAACGCACTTCTTCAGTGTCTTCTCAACAGGGCGGTACCCTTGGGGAACGTTGGGGTGCATGGCAACTATTAACCCAATTATAGCCCTATACATCCCTTTTAATGGGACCTAGGGTTTCCATTTTCTTTTCCATTATCCCAATACAACCCAATATAACCTCATCATAACCCTTACCTCACGATCATCTGAAATCTTTCGCCATGTTGGGTCCCTAGACTATTTTGATTTCCAGGACTTGGGGGCTCAAGGCGCTGCAGACTTCTTCTGCCAACAGTAATCCCCTCCCCTAATGTGAATCCCCCCACCGCCTTTAATATTAGAGACTCCCAATATCTCAGAATACATCACATAATGCGAGTATTTAATGTTTGTGGGGGTGGTGGGGGGTGGTGAATTTAATGTCAGCCCTAAACCCTGAACCCTAACCCCTACATACCCTTTTAAGGGGTGGGGGGATTTAGTATTAGGGGAAGGGGATTCGGAGCCTTTTTTTGCGGGGCCCTCACATCCTACGAAGCGGTTCCCAGACCCCCAAAGGGATCTAAAAATTAGATCCCCTAGAACCATATGGGAAATTATATAAGGATTATACAGGGGTTTTAATGGGTCTATATAGGGGATCTAATTTTTAGATCCTCCCAGGGGCTATGGGCTGAGGTTTCAGGGGTGTAGAGCTTGGGGTAGGGCCAGGGTTTACGGCAAAAAGGTTTAAGTTTTAGGGCTTAGGGTTTTAGGATTTAGGGCCTAGGGTTCAGGGTTTCCAGAAATCAGAGCTCTTCGCCTTCAAGCCAACAGTCTCTAAGGCCTCAAGCGAGAGGTCAAGAAGCCCATGAAACATGTGTCGCAAGCACTAGTCCTCTTCCCTAACATTTGCCACTCTGAAAATGAATGTTCCTCGCATTGTATGTTTTACTGGGAATATTGAACATGATCGGGTGGGGAGTTTGAAGTTTGAATATTAGGGGATCGGATTAGCTACTTTCTCTCTGCTGATGGAAGGGGGCCTTTTAACCCCCTAAACCCCTGAATGCCAAAACCCGGGACGTTAATGAGAACCCCAAATCAGGGAACCCAAAGAATATGGTAGGAATGTAGTAGGAATATACCTACCAGGGTCCTTTCAATCCTGTTACGTGCCTACTTAGTTCTTGGAGTTCCTTGTTAACTGTTGGGGTCCGTCTTTTAAGTAAGAAACGCGCATGAAGACATGAAGATGTAAAACCAGATGAAACCCATGACTTGCCAAATTAAGTGCCTCATTCGTCAAAACCCGAAGTGTTAAGATCCTTCTCGAAACCCCAAGCTGGGTCAACGTTGAGTGTCAGTTTTAGTAGCTATCAGGCTAGAACTCAGCAAGAAACATATTTCAGTTTCTTTTTCAAGGCTTAGCATCGCAAGAGCAACCTCCGACCTGCGGAGGGTCTAAACCCAAAACCCCGCGCGCTGAATAGGACTCTCCCTAAATCCTAAACTCTAAACCCTAAAGCATAAATCCTAAACCCCCAAACCTAAACCTTCAGCCCTAGACCAGCTGAGGCCGCGTCTGAATTGACACTCTTGCCGCTCTGGACACAGGAGCTGCTACTACCAAAGCCTTGCTCGTGCTTAACCCAAGGTGTCCACATAGGATTACAGTACAGGGATTAGGGTGTAGGATGTAGAAATTTAGGGTTAAGGGCGTCTACCTGCGCAGGGCTGAGTATCTATGCCCCGCTGGCGCCACCGCACTTCCAGGGATCTGTAGGTGTCGGCACGTCCCGCGCCCAGCGAACCTCGTGGACATCGTCCAAAAATCCATCGAAACTGTAATATACAAGCATTATGGCGGGCCTGGGGCCTCCAAGGCTTTCCTTTGTTCGTCAACTCTCCATAGGCTCTTCCCTTTGTCTTACCCAGACGTGCTTCTTCAGTGTCTGGCCACTTTAGTAATGGGAGGGAACGGCCTACGCAGGCCGGGTGGGTATTCAGCGTTTAGGGCAGGCATATAGTAATATAGTATATGGTAGTTTCCCAAAATTGGGGTACCCCAATATAGACCTCAAAATACTATAGACATTATTATTGGGACCCCCAGAAAAGGTACCCCTAATTTGGGGAAACTCCCATATACTTGAGGCACGGAGGGGTTCTCTCATAATCAGTAGATGGTCCAAATGTCCAAGTGTAGGCTATATAACTACCACATGGCCTTGTAGGTGAGGAGGAGTCGGAAAAAGAAACCACTGCTTAGGGTTTTAGGGTTTAGGGTTTAGGCGTCCGCGTGCGGGCCTCAGCTCAAAAAAGGGTTTAGGGCTTAGGGTTTAGGGGTTTAGGGTTTAGGGCTCAGGGATTAGGGTTTAGGGCTTAGGGATTAGGGTTTAGGGTTTAGTTTTTATGAAGGTGTCAGCTTAGGGCTGATCCCGATCATGACCTATGCGCAATCCCAAACACTCCCTATATTTCACTGCCCGACTCTCACGTAAGCGCTGGTAAGCAGATTTTGCGCTTACCCAAGAACAGGATACATGGACCTTTGTTCGGGTTTGCTGATACAGCGACTTTCATGGAGGATCCTTGCCTTCGATGCTACCCGCAACTATGTGGTCCTATGCCGAATCGCAATTGTAGCAGTCGTCTGTGCTTCATGGCAGTCCTTGCACATGACTGCGCCAGGGGGGCGGGCTTATCTTGGACTGTTAAAGGGTCGAGCGAGGATCCAAGGTTCAAAGGTTAGGGTCAAGCGTCAGGGGATCAACAAGTATCCATGGCTCATCAAGATGATAGATGCGGACTGGGAGGTGTCATGCCAAGGACGTCATATTCATTCTTTAGGGCGTATGTTGTGTAGGGAGAAGCTTACTTTAGAGGAACATGTTTAGCTTACTTGGGAGAACATCTCGTTTCGGGCTTAGCGGACCAACGCCGACTAAAGTACTAAGTCTCTCTGGGATCGATAGAGATTACTGAGAAGCGGCATTGACAATTCAAGGTAGTTTTGATCAACGGCCTTTGGCGATGTTTCGAACTCAAAGTCCTCGCAGTAAGGCTCGCGTCATGTTTTGTTTTAAGACTCGGTTTTAGGCTTGCGGCTTCGAGGCATCGCACATGGTTCGAAATTCGACAAGAACTCTAGACCCCAAACTGGAAAAGATTAACGAGCATTTGGAGACGTAGCCTTCGTCAGGCAGAAGCTTCTCACCCTATTGTAACAGAAGATCCAATTCCCCCAACACCCCCTGACATACCAGCATCCCGCAGGAGAGGAAATCCAAAGCAGAAACCGTAAACCTAAAATGCGAAGCTCTCAGCCGCTCAAGTGTAAGATAATTCGGCTTTATGATCAGCCCCCGCGGCAGGAGTATCGGCCTAAATCACGCAGGATGACCCCTTCCGTGCCTTGGAAGTTTCCATAGAAGTTGAGACGTGCGGCGGATATAGAAAGGATTGTATAAGTTTTTTTGAGAATCATGGGCTTGGCATGAAGGTCACGCTGTTCGGGGTAAAGCTAGAGGACAAGGGTTTGGGAAATTGCCGCGTTAAGTGACGGTTTCTGAGGATGGCGCTCCCGGTATACACCATGACGCCTGAGCGCCGGAACTCCAAACTGCCTAAACTCTAAGGCCTGACGTGTTTTTGTTGGCTGCATCCGTTTGGACGGGGGCATCCACCGTACACCGCTATTCTGGGCAGGGAAAAGCCCCAGTCATTAGCAGGCAATATCCTATTGTTTTTTTGTTCAAGTCACGCGAGTGTTTTGTCACATGCCTACCCTCCATGTGGAAACCCCGTTTCCCTCAGCCATGCAGTGCAAGTGTACATCAAGGCCCTAAATCTTAAACCAAGACTCCCAGGCTTTCCGAGTTGTACCTCCAGAGCTGTACCCTTAAAGAATTGCGTTGGTTCAGATAAGGAATGTAATGCCCTCCCCTTATATTAAACCCCCCACACCCCTACGAATTTTTAATTCCCATTATGTGGTATATTCTGATATATTGGGCGTATTTAATGTTAGGGTTGTGGGGGGGGGGGGTGTGGGGCGGTAATATGAGGAGGAGGGGCTTAAGTTGGGTCAGATAATGGATGTACCAGGGCGGTAGTGGGGGAGCCTGGCTCCTTGGGGACAACCCCACAACCCTTGAAGCGTAAGGGGTCTAGGGTTTAGGATTTAGGGTTTAGGGTTTAGGGTTTAGGGGTTTAGCGTTTAGGGTTTAGGGGTTTAGGGTTTAGGGTTTAGGGGTTTAGGTATCAACCTACAATAATCTCTTGTGACCCATTACTGGGTGGGGATTGACCCAGTTTAAATGCGGTTTCAATAGACTATATCCTCCCCTTGGGTATGGTACTTTGCAAGAAGAATATGAGCTTGCTTGCCTCAACCACCAGAAGCATTTCTCATTTGCCAAACCTATGCGGTTTTTCAGACTTAGTTGATAACGCCCCTGTCCTGGACCGCCAATCTTCATATAGACTTCCCCCTGAAGAGACAGGAGTGTACAAGGCTGTAATGCCCCATGCCCATGATGCAAGATGCACTACTAAACCCTAAACCCTGAAACCCCATCCCTGAGCCTAGAGAAGCTGCAAAATGTACCCCTCACCCGCACGCCGCCCAGTGGAGCATTCCGCACTCGAAGTCCTGGATAAGCGGCAACACAAGCATCGACGACCCTTGTCCTTTCACCGCCTATTGTCTAGGTTACCTAGGGTTTAGGGATTCCTTACTCTGGATTTCCAGGTGAAGATGGAGGCAATTCAATGTCAGGTCACTCTTGTGTCTCCCTTACTGGGGAAGCTTCAAGTAGCCCTGGCTACCTACAGCGTGTAGAGACCCTCTATGGGGGACCGGTATATGTTTGTTAATCCTGCTTGGACTTGGTTCCTGAGGATGAGGAAGCTAGGCAATGAATCTGTTGATTTGACTTGGGGCCTCAAAGCAAGGACCGCTGAAGTGCATCGGTGTTTGGAACGTCGTGTGTGTCCCCGAAGTTGAAATTTCAGATGAACGGATGACTGCGGGCTAGGCATGGGTCCTCAGTCAGACTGCGAGGCTTGCAACTGTAACAGTGCGTGGCACCGGATGGCAACAGGCGCTTTGATTTGATTTTGATTTCGAGTGGTTGCAATGACGCTGAGCATACTCCTCCCCCCCCCACCCCTCTGATAACCAGTGCTCCCCCTAGATACAATGTATAATTTAGGAGGACCCCCCACCCTGTAATAGTGGTATAATAGGAATATAAGAGGACCCTAATCTAATCCCTATTATCCATTATAGCCACTATTACAGGGTGGGGGGTCCACCTAATGTATAATATTCAGAGAACTGTTGGGATGGTGGGGAGGTGTATTATGGGGGGGCAGGGAAGCACGTTTTCATCTCTGTGTCGTGGGTTTGTATACCCTCACGCAACCCCTTCAAAGGATAGATGGATTCTGAGAAGCCATCAGCCCGAACTTGCGCCCTAAACACCAAACCCTAAGCCCAAAACATGTGCCGTAAACCCCAAGACTGTTAGACTTTTAAACCAGGAACCCAACCCCTAGCTCCTAGCCCATAGACCTGGGTGTCATTGCATAGCATTCTGCACTTCGTATACGTGAGCTCAACGTGAATATGGAAAACATGCCCTTGTTAATTCTTGCCTTCACTGGTTCACCCCTCTGAACGCTGACCCTAAGCCCAAAACCCTAATTTGTCAGCCATGCTTCCCTTTTGAAGCGGAGAAGCCCAGCTTTCATCAAATCATAGATGTAGATGCTAAACCCTAGATCCTGAATAACCATCCTTCAAATCCCGAAATCCTAAGCCCCAAACCCTAAATCCTATGCCATAAACCCTAAGCCCTAAATCCTAAACCCCTAAACCCTAAGTCCTAAATCCTAGATCCCTAAATCCCCAAAGCGCCCCAAACTGCGAAGGATTACGCGGTGGCTGGTGCTGGCCCGGGCCTTCGATCTGGCGATGTGCTGACGGAGCAGAGCTTCGTCCAGACGCCCGGTGATTCAGGGTTTAGGGTGTGGGATTTAGGGTTTAGGCTTTAGGTTTTAGGATTTAGGGTTGAGGGTCTAGGGTTTGGGATTTAGGGTTTAGGATTTAGGGTTGTGGATTTCGGGTTTGGGATTTAGGGTTTAGGGTTTTGGGTTTAGGATTTTGTGTTTAGGGCTTTGGGTTTAGGGCTTTGGGTCTAGGGCTTTGGGTTTAGGATTTAGGTTTAGGCTTTAGGGCTTGCACCCGATTATTTTCACAGGAGGATCTATGGGCAAATTAGTCATAGTTCTGTGATCAGAGTTGTTGTTATTCTGACTGTTGCTATGGTTACAATTTTACGGTTACTGGCTTTTTAAGGATGTATAGTGGTATTATAGGGGTGGACGGGGATATATAGGGGCTGTTTTGGTTTAGGTCTAAAGGCTTGGGGACGGATTTATGGGGATGTATAGGGGATTGTGGTTTAAGGCTTTGTAAGTAGATACAGCATCACATGAAAAAAGGGGTTACAGTGGTGTACAGTGTTTTTAGTACAGGGCTAGGTAGTATCCATTTCTTTGCCGTTATCTCAATACATCTCCAGTTTATCCACTATATAACCCCTATAATCCCCCCTCCAGATCCCAACCAAAATGTGAAGGCAAGAATGCCTCTGTTGGGAATGAAGGAATGGATCCATTTACGCAAAGCCTACAATCCGTTCCCTCAAAGCCAACTAGGTTTAGGGTTTGGGTTCAGGGTTTAGGGCGAGGGTTCTTGGGCTTTTCCAGGATCTAGTGGTGGCGGCATCCGGCGTCTTCAGGCCTTCTAGGACCCTGAAGTTAAAAAGCTGTATCACCACAGCCTTAAACCTTAAGCCCCAAAACATCTTCGAAGCCCTTGGGCCTAGTTAGGAATATAACAACACACTAGTGTTGTATCTGTACTAGAGTAATAATTAACAAGGGTCCGTAATTAGGACATTACCTGCTTATAACTTGGGTTTTGGTCTTCTGGCGTTTAACATCCAGCGGGCCGAACGACCTCGGAGGCTCATGCAGCTAATCCTCAATCCTTTTCCTCTCCATATGCCTCTAGGGCCCCTAAGAGTTCTCTTTCAGCAGTGCACACATGCCTCCTGCGGAAGACAGCCTTACTTGAAATAGGTTTTTGTTTTGTTAAGCGTCTTCTGGTGAGTGCAGATAGCGTTCCGCAGGAATCTTGTAAAGTGTACATGCCTGGTGTCCAATTTGGTGACCCGTAAATAATGATCGTTCCATTCTCTGAGGTAGGTATTTATATTTTACTTCCGTTACGGTTTAGACTTTTTCCTTAAGAAGGAACCGGCGAATGGCACTGAACGACAGTTGTAATTCCCCAAAGCCAAACGGGTTATTCTCAAAACTATGGGCCCTGTTTTGCTTGTAAATTTGTCTTGAATTACATTACGGCACCTAATATGTATGGGTACGAACATGGGACCCTAATTTTGGGAACTACCCAAATTAATCCAAGCCCTAGAGCCCAAACGTCATCAAACGACAGCTGCAAACCCACAAAGTCTCAAGCTCAAAGCTTCAAACCCTAAACCCTAAACCCTAAACCCCAGCCCAAGAGCTCCAAACCCTGACGGCCCCAAGCCAAGCAAGGAAGTTCATGTTGAATCCCAGTGGATGGGTTGGAGCCCAAGTACACTCCTGGGAACTAACATGGAAACCCAAAAGGGGCCCTATAAAGACTACAGTCCCTCTAAAATGGGCCTATATGGGTTTCCATGTTAGTTTGGGGGAGTGTAGGTGTTCTGGGGCTTCAAAAAGACATGGCTTGGTCAAAAATCATTCAGACGAATCCTAAAGGGTGAACCGAATACACCCCTCCAATCCATGTGTGTATGTATTAGGAGGACCCTCACCCAGTAATAGTGGCTATAAGGGATAATAAGGATTATATTCAGGCCCTCTTATATTCCTATTATATCCCTATTACAGGGTGGGGGGTCCTCGTAATGTATGTATGATTAGTTTTTTTGGTGGAATGTACCGTATGACATATGCCCCAGAAATCCTCAAATCTCTTCTTGTTGCGAGAACCCTTGGCAATTTTACAGCCACTTCAAGAAGTAAGCGTCGGGTTGTTACGGCGATGGTACCAGTTCGGGGTTCTCAATCCAAGAGGCCGTATTAAGCTAGGGACCCAAAATAGGGATCATGATTGTAGGGATCGACGGTCTGCGGTCTAAATCATTCGACTAGGATTTGAGCAGAAGGTGGTGGGGTATGTCAAGCCAAAACCACGTCACGTGCCTCATAAGTGATAGCTAATAGCAGGCCCAGTATGTTGGAATAGTGGTTTTTGTGTTGGGCAGGGGATGTTTTCTGGGAGGCAATCAATGTTTCATGGGATTACTAAAGCCACCACCCACTACCTGCACAAGTTCCTCCTTGTATATTTCATTTAGGGTTAATTAAGGGCTAATTGAAGGGGAAACAGGGTAGTATAGCGAGGGTGGTTAGGAGTTCGGAGGACACGTAAATGCTGGCTGTGTTTTCGACTAAAAACTGACTGTTTTGACCACCCCTCCCCTTTTTGTTGAAGCTCCACTCCCAGCGTATTTAAGGTTTCCTATCCATTTTAGTATACCAACCCATAAGCCCTAAACCTTGGGAGTCTTAGCTTTTAGGGGTTTGGGGTGTTAATATATCAGCCTGAGGGATTATGACTAGTAGGCCTTCCTTAAGTATACCACCGTGAACCCAGTATAGCCTCAGTTGAGCTACATGGACCGTAAGCAGTTAGGGTTCAATTAGTTTCCATCATTAGCTAGACCTCCAACGTACCTGTATGTTGCGGGTTGACGGCTGCAGTTAGGGGCAAGGGGGAGATTTCGGAAAACTCCAAACCCTAAACCCTAAACAGAAGGGAGTCCACTCCCAGCTTGCCTTTTTAACCTGACCTGGAAAAGTGGCTTTTGCACCGGAGTTAATGAAGCAGCTTGGAGAATTCGGACAACTACACTCCCCCAAACTAACATGGAAACCCATATAGCCCCATGTTAAAGGGACTGTAGTCTTTATAGGGCCCCATTTGGGTTTCCATGTTAGTTTCCAGGAGTGTATCATCACTGGATACCATATTGTATCATTGCATGTGTTGTATTTATCTATGGTTTTGAATTCTATTTCGGTATGTTCACAGAGAGTGTTTATTCCCGAACTTTTATGGCTTGATTTCCATGGGGCCCAGCAGCTGTGATGGATTTCTTCAGGGATGACGCTTTGGCTTTCATCTTGTCTACGGGGCAACCCTGAGTACTCAAGGCCTTGTAGAGATAGTGATATCCCCCTAAGCCCAAGAAATTCACTGGCTTAGCGTTGTACGGGTACGTACGACTTCCAGCAGCAATAGCGCCCGGATATCTTGGAGGATCTAACAAATTGCAAACCCACAATAGCCCCTATGTAATCCCTACATGAACCCACATGCGGTTCTAGTGCATCTAATTCTTAGATCCCTTTCGGGGTCAAGGTAGGGACCACAGATGCTAAGCATCATGCATGACCCTATGTACCTTAAACCTTGAGAATTTAGGTACTTTTGGTTTAGGGTTTAGGGTTTAGGTATTGTATAGGATGGTCATGCAGGATTTTTAGTATGAACAGGAGGACGGGTGGCTCCCGGCCATATTTGTGGTGCACAGACGGGTTGGCAGGTTTACCGGTTTACCCCTCATGGCTGCTGTTCTATAATGGGGGAATCATATGAACCTTAAACCCTAACCCTACAACCCTAAACCGTTTTGGTATGATTAACTGACAGCAGCCAAGATTAGCGAGCCGCTGTCATTCAAGGATCTACCCTCCCTAAGACCGTAACCACTCTTTAAATCAGCCTTTTGCGGGTTCCGTTTTTGTTTGAGGGGAAGTACATGCAAACAATCCGCTCGCACTGTAGGGTGTGTAGACCTCTGCAGCCGAACACCTCTCACGCCTCCAGACTTTTTTTGTTTTTGGAACTTTTGTAATTGCTCACTCTTGCCCTCACACCGTATAGCGCAATCCTTACACTACAAGAAAAAACATGTTGCCAATGCTATGCCAACAAGGCCTAACCCCAAATCGGATTGAGATACAACCTACATCCTGAAACTATAAAGGGGTTTTTCAGGGGGGGATATATTGGGGAGCTACCACCCTACATGCCGCCGAGAAATCCGTACTCTGGGACTTTGTGTCCGTCATCTTCGTCTTCTACGACCTTATTACCCTGCCGCTGCAGGTAGAGCAAGGGTCTAGGGTTTAAGGGATTACTTACGAGCCGATGGTCCTGGAAGGGAAATGGAAGAAAAGAGGCCTATGGTTGTCCCTCTTTAAGTCATTCTTTTTTCAACAACATCATATACATATATATATATACCGTTTTTCTTTCCATTCTCTCACTCCCTACCACCAGCCAGCGAAGTTCGGGTCCGGATTTCAACGGCTCAAGGTTTTCAGGTCTTGAACGGCTTTCTGTGGCTTAGGGCTCAGGGTTTAGTACGGCTTCCTGCTTTCTGGGGCTACGTGTATGTTTGGGGCTTTCTGCTCAGACCTAGTTCTCAAGGCCTTCAGCCTTTCCTGGTTTTTCAGGGAGTCCCTAAACCCTAAACTTTGTTTCGGGATTAGACCCCGCAGAAAAAACCGTGTATTGTTGATCTCGTTCGTTCCCCAGGCGATTGACTTCTTAGAGTGCCCCCTGCATCTAGAACAAACTCGTGCAAAGACGAGAAGTACGGCAGTCATCATCGTTACAAGATAGGTTTGTGCTTGTCGCCGCCATCACAACATCCATTTATTGCCCCCAAAGTTGTTAATCTAGCATTGTGTTGATTTGATTCAGTTTGTGGCAGAAACCCTGCATTGTTGACGGGTGCACCTCCTACTCCCGCAATACCTGGCGCAGCTGCAAGTCATCAGCCTCAAGTTCTGGCCCTAATTATCCCCCAGTAGCCCGAATTTAGGGAGCCCCGGGGTAGTAAGGGGGTAAGGAGAGGGGGGGGAGGGGGGGGAGGGAGGGGGGGGGGGTGGAAAATCCCAAGCCGATCCTAAAACCGTAACCCTCAAGCCCTACTGAAGCGGACTGCACCATTACATACCAGTACTGATAGTATGTTCCTACATTGCTTACACGCTTATCGTGTAGAATCCTATAAATCCCCTATGTTGATTTTATTTTTATTGTTTACTTGGTTTTTCATTTCTTGGGAAATGCACCCTTAACCCCTAAACTTAAAACCAAAACCTTAAACCCGAGAATCCAAACTTCAGGTCTTTAGCTTTGAGAGCTGGTTTCTTTCAGCGGTGACTTGGACACAGTCGAGACTGGGTTCAGCGTTTAAGGGCGTCCCACTGGGGGTGCGAGGGTTTGAAGATGTTTTTTTGGGACCCCGGGAAGTTGGGGCTTAGGGTTTATGAGGGGTTATAGGTTTACTCTTAGGACTCATGTAGGGTCGACCCGGGCTTCAGGTTCAGAGTTCAGGGCTTAGGGGCTTGTCTGTAGCACTCAGGTCTCAGGGTTCAGGATTTAGGGCTTGTGGTTCAGGGTTTTGGGTGTGGAGGGAGGGTTTAAACAAGGTTTGTGGTGTTTAGCTCATGCTTGAGGAAAGGGTGATAAAGGTGTATTTTTCTGGGGGGGTTGGGGGCGTCTACCTACGTCGGCTCATTTCTTCCTAGAGCAAAAAGCACACAGCGCCAACATGACATATTCTGGACATACTTGCGTAGTGTTTTATTCGGAGGATATCACGGAACCCAGTATAGACTAAGATAATTTTTGGGTATAGTGTTGTATAGAAGGACTGGAACCTTACTTGGTTCAACCACCAGAAAAACACTACTCCCTCAACTGGGTTGCTGTCAGGAACTTAAATTAAGTTACTATATTGGGGAAACCCTATTATTTACTATATATACCCAGTATGGTAACCCTAAACCCTAAACCCTAAATCCTAAACCCTAAACCCTAAATCCTAAACCCTAAACCCTAA
>CAJNIZ010048001.1:13371-34273 GCA_905231905.1 Symbiodinium pilosum | reverse complement strand
AGGGTTTAAGATGGTTTAAGGTATAGGGCCATCAGGAGGAAACTATACAGGTGGGGGGGGGGTTTTCGTTTAGGGATTGCATGACTTGTTTTAAACAGAGTAGGGGGTTTCCATACGAAAGGACCCCAATATGAGCCATAGTCTAAACTCCCAGTATCCCCACCAATGAACCCCTATAGTAGTCCCCCATCTACTCCCTTAAAGAACCACCCTTTAAGGAGTTTAGACTATGGCTCATACAAACCCAAAATCTCTGTAATCCTCAAGACAAGGATTTCCCCTGTTTTTGGGAAACATAGGTCGAAAGCTGCCTCTGTTCCAAAATGCTACACACTAAATCCTAAACCATGCAACCCAAAGCCCTAAACTGGCAAACCCGCAAAAACCCCGCCTAAAATAACCCTAATCCCAAAATCTTCCCCGTGCGAAAGCTACCAAAAACTGTTTCACTCTCCTCCGGTTTACGATTGCTGAAATTTTTGTAAACCCTAAACCCTATAAACCCTAAACCTCCTGTTTATGATTGCTGAAATTGTTGTAAACCCTAGGCCCTAGACCCTATAAACCCTAAACCTCCTGTTTATGATTGCTGAAATTGTTGTAAGCCCTAAACCCTAAACCTTCTGATACTGGACTCCTATCATTCCAAGGTTCTCGGGGCACTTTGGGTCCTGGATTTTTGGGGCATCAAGCCGCGAAACCCTAAAACCCCCTAGGGTTTAGGGTCTAGGGTTTAGGGTTTAGGGTTGAACCCTATATCCCAGACCCCAAAACCCTAAACTAAACCCCGAACCGTAAACTCTTAATACTAGTTTCCATTTTTCCATCATCCCTACATAGCCCCGATATAACCCAAATACTGGGTAGAAAAACACACAAGCTTCCGTGCCGCCCAGGGCACAAGGTCGCCAACGTCAGCCGTCTCGCCTCCCGTGAGGATGATGCCAACCTGCGACGTCTCCCCAAGAAGCCCAGTTTCCAATAAGATTTAAGATTTACGGCTATGGGTTTTGGGACTTATTCCCTAAACCCTAAAACCCTAAACCCCAAACCCCAAACCCGTTAATATTCAGAGGTGTTCTCATTGTCGAAATCATGATTAGGGGGTTGATGTCTAGGGAGTCAAGCGTGAAGGGCTTGAGGTTGAAGGTTTGGGGTTTAGGGTTTAGGATTTAGGGTTCAAGGTTCAAGGTTTAGACTGCAGGGCGAAAGGTCGGACATGGGTTATGGGCCGCTTTTGGCTATAGATTATATTACGCCACCTAGATATTTACGGATTCCAAAATGGGACCCCAATTTTGGGAACTACCTACATGTTGGGGTTAACGGTCTCAGGCTATCATAAGGACCATGCCAGCCACACTGTTTGCGCTCCAAATACGAGGAACTGAACGTGCTTGTCTCGCAGCGCAATCCCATATCTTTCAGCTCTTGCCGCACAAGCTGGATCAACATCGCATGGTTCATGTTCTTGATGTAGCCATGGCCGGGTAAAGGCGCTCCCTCGCGGAGCGCCTAAAACTCACGTGCTGGGCTGAATTGAATTTTCACACGCTGCTATGATGCCCACATCGACGTTTGCGAAAGTGGCACTGTGGGCGGCAGTTTTCTCGCAGGCCCATGAAATCCTGCCACTTGTTGTCCCACCATTTGCTTACCGCTAGCGCGGTGTGCGGATCTTGCGCAATGGCACGCAATTGTTCTGCAAAGGTCACGTGCGGTGTTGTCATCAAGCTGCCGAGGCTTAGATTCCTTTCCTGTCGAGTAGCGTTTACTTAGAAGCAGCAGCGAGTACAATGCCTTGAATCGCTCTATGCTACCGTCTCAGCTACCTGCCAAATCTTCGAAACATGCTAGGCGCGACCGCTCTTATAGAGTCCTCGGCTGCGGAAGGTAGATATTTGTATACAATGCCTGCACCATAATCATGAGCCCTAAACACCCTGAATCATAATCTTAAGCCCTTAACTCCTATGACATAACTGGCCCTAAGACCTAAAATCCTAGACCAAAGCCCTAAGCCAAAACTACACCCTAAACCCTTACCCCCAAACCCCCAAAAGCATGCAAAATAATAGCCCTAAATCCCTAATAACAACCATATAAAGGCCATCATTTTACATACTTTTGCGGTCCAGGTACCCCCAAAACCCTATCTCCCACCCTAACCCTAAACCCTAAATCCTAAACCCTAAACCCTAATCTCCCTGCCCTCTGGGTCTCTTGCGCCATGTCTGTTTAGCTCGTCCACAAGGGCAGCCGTACCTCCGATGACGGCTGCCACCACCTGGCAGAGGGAAGTTTCAGGGGTCCCTTTCAAAGGGTTTAGAAGGGTTACATAGGGGAATACAAAGTTTAGGATTTAGGATTTAGGGCCTAGGGCTTAGGGTTTAGGATTTAGGGTTTAGGATTTAAAACTTGGGAGGTTAGAGCTGAGGATTTAGGGAAATTCAAGGTTCGGTCGAAGGGGCTCCAGTTTGGGGTCCAATACAGTAGAGATATGCTCTGGCATATTGTTGAGAAGGCACAATATTTTTGAAACTCACCTTTGTTTCGGTTTAGGGTTTATGGTATAGGGTTGAGGGTTTAGGGCTCTGAGTACAACCACCTTTCTCTCTGACAGGCTCTGAAGCTTGCGAAAGATGTCGTAGATAGCACGGCATGTAGGCGCGGATCCTTGGGCACAATCCTAAGGTTTAGGGTTCAGACCTAGGGGTTTAGGGGTTTAGGGCCTAGGGTTTAGGATACCCCAATCCCATGCGCAGCAAGAAAACCCGTACTTGTGGACCTAGATGTAGCATAAATGCAGCAGACCCGTAAACTTTAAACCATGCAATATCGGTATCTAGAGCACATGAATGCAAAACCAAGCCGGCCCAATCGCGAAGTCTGTACCATAATACACGTATAGAGTATATAGATAAAGGGTTTCCTTGCTATAGTGACTTAGCTTAAGCTCCTTAACAACAACCCAGTACAATAGCCTATACTGCTGGGTTGCTGTTGAAGACGTCGAATTCAACAGCTATAGCCCGGAACCTCGGATATTTACGTCACGTACAACGCGGTTTAGGGTTTAGGGTTTAGGGTTTAGGGTAAACTTAGTTCAAGTTCCTTCGGAACAAGCCATTTGGCTTGGCCTAAAATGATCCAAATATGATGGAAATTTGCATAGAGTCTCGTGTTGTAATAGGAACCCAATCATAGGGGGCCCGACTGATCATGAAATGAACGAAATCCCCATATGACCCCTACATAACCCTAGCTTGCATTTCATGTTCTATTGTCTTTCCCATCAATCCTATTTTCTTGTCCATTTCGGTGAGGGGGAAGGAACTTCTGACTCTGACGATGAGCGGCCTCGCGCGGAATGAGGTTCTTGTTCCGACCGATTGTGCCTTGAAGCGCGATGGGTTTGAGCTGAAAGTTTCTGGTGACTAGGGGATCTGTCAGAAGATCTTGTTTGGGATTTAGAGTTTAGGGGTGTAGGGTTTAGGGTTCCCCGTAAAAGGGTTTAGAGTTTAGGGGTTTAGGATTGAGAGGGTCCCCTTATGAGGGCTTAGAATTACAGGGCTTAGTTGATGGGGTCCCCTAATAAAGGCTTAGGGTTTCGCGTTTAGGGCTTTGCAGGTTGAAAGTGTTTCTCAAAATCAAATTTCACCGTGTACCCGCCACTTTATAAGGAATTCTGATAAACGGAATATCACTGGGCCGGAATTTTGAGAGACTTCTGTGTTGGGCTGCATGATTTTTGGGACTTGGAGCTACCAAAAACCCTCTTAGTATCAGTTTTACCCAACTCCGTAACGGTCCAAACAGCTTGCTGCTCGACACAGCACGAACCCAACTGCCACTCACCCGGAACACCCAGGAACAGAACCTGCTCTGTGAAGGCTTACGGTAGGTTAGATAGCCGTTTAGCCTTGCGGTAAGTAAGGTAGCTTGTTTGGGCCCCCTGAGCCCCTAAACCCCTAAACCCCTAAACCCAAAACCCTAAACCCAACCCACAAATTCTGAAGTCGCAAGACTGAATGCACCAGAGCCCTGAGCACAATAAACCCTAAACCCTGATCCTAATCCCTAAACCCCAATCAGAAACCCTAAACCCCAAACCCTAAACCCGAAACCCTGACCGAATCCATATCCCAAAGTTTGGACGTGGCACTGGAAAGAAGGATGTTGTCGGTGATGCCGACGCAGAGCCTCAAGGAAGACTCCAAGAATGTCTACATAATTATTACCTGTATGGTAATGTAAACTCGTGATTAATAAGCCCCCTGCCCTTAATGGGGATTATACTAGGAAGCCGAATATTAAGGCCCTTAAAGGGGATGTATTCATCACGGGTCTACATTAGTTTGCCAAAGTCGGGGGGCCTACAAGGTTTAGGAGGACCCATCCACCCTGTATTAGTGTGATAATCGGAACAAGACAGGACCCTGATTTAATCCTTGCTATCACTTGAAGTCACTATTGCAGGGCGGGGGCTCCACCTAATGTATGGTAGTTTCCCAAAGTGGTGACGCCCCCCCAATATAGACCCCAATATTTGTAATCCTTATTATGGGAGGAGTTTGGCAAACCCCATATAACGTGTTTTAGGGTTCAGGGTTTAAGGCTTAGGTTTCCTTATATTGATGTTATGACTTTTGTTCTGTGTTCGAATTTGATTGGTGATGCTGACCTTGTTCATGGCAAAAAGAACAACATCACAAATGTTCCATTCATGAATATCAAACTTTTATCTCACTATTCGTAATATTCTTAGATCTCTGGCTGAAATCATGATTTCACCTCCTCCTTGGAACAATAAGCAGCCAAAGTTACAGAAATCATGTCATATTCAAAGAGCTTTTAGCACCGTCTATTCTCACCAGATATTTCCCCTCACCATCTATGTACTCTCGCGCAGCAGATGTGGAAAGCAAGCGTCGCGAGATCTCACTCCTGCAACTTACCGCAGGCACCGCAATGCGAGAACTCTGCAATCCAAGTTAGCAAGTAACCCCACGAAGCTCCCATTCAAAACATGAGCTCCCCCAACCACGCCCCTCTATTGCCCCCTTTACTGGCCTTAGTGCAGCCTGATTTGCCCTAACTTACCGTGATTGCGGGAAATCCATAACAAGCATCTCATAATGTAGACCCATGATTAATAAACCCCTCCTTTTCAGGGCCAAAATATTAGGATCCATATTATAACCCCTATTCAGGGGGGGTTTATTAATCACCTATACTAAACCCTAAACCCTAGGAGGCCTCGTTACTTGAGACGGGCGCATGGTCTGGCACCAACAGTTTAGCACTGATAGCCCCGGCAGACACTCAAGGACAACGATACCCGATAATCCATTGTTTGCCAGGGTTTAGGGTTTAGGGTAGGTTCCCCACTAACCCGTTAACCCTCTATGATAAGGGCAACCTTTTTCCCTTTTTCCGAATGTTCAGCTTTCAACAGTAGACCCCAAAATAGCAAGGAAAAATTGGTACTACTGGGGTATGTACCAAGTTTAGGGTTTTTGTTTAAGGCTCCGCTGAAAACCACTGTGTACAGGACGCCATAGCCAAAGCCCTAAACGCAAGAATCCATCTTCCTACAGGCTCAGCTGGATCTGCAGCCTGCCCGAGTTCAACTTTAGTGTTTAGGGTTTTCGGGTTTAGGGTTTAGGGTTTAGTGGTTTAGGGTTTAGGGTTTAGTGGTTTAGGGTTTAGGATTTAGGGTTGCCCAAAATTCGGGGTACCACTTGGGAGGGATCGCAACAACAAGCATTGTAGTACTTTGGGGGGATTCGGAAGCCACCATCTTTCGGGAAGCCTAGATGATGAGCATGTCGATTCTTAACTGTTTTTTCCGGTTGATTACGTGGCACTTAGGACCCCTACTAAGCGTCAACCCTTAGGTACCTGTAATAGGAGTATAAGGGAATCCCAGAAGGTTAAGGCATGTCCATGCTAAGTCCCAAGGAGAGACTACCTTGACCCCGAAAGTATGTAAAATAATAGCCCTAAGCCCATAATAACAGCCATAAATGCAATTGTTTTACATACTTTTGGGGTTTAGGTAAAGATAAATTTTGAATGTCAACGTTTCGGGCTTCAACACCACGATCAAACTAAACACTGAACTAAAACCGCACGCAAGCCGTAAACCCTAAGCCCTACGGAAGCCCTAAATCTTAAATACTCAAACCCCAAAACCTAAGCCCTAAAGTCTGAACTCTAAGCCCTAAACTATGTGCGGATACCCGTGAACTATTCTTCTGAATCTCTATTCCCCGTCATTAGGGTATATTGGCCCTGTGAGAGACCTCCAACCCTGAACCTACACCCTAAATCTCAAACCCTGAGCACCTACACATCACACGCCAACCCCACCCTAAACCCTAAGCCCTAAACCCTACCTTAAACTTTTCTATTAGGTGCATGCTGAGAAACAGGTCATCCAGGTTCATGACGAGAGCATCTTGGGCAATGCCCTTCCATACCTCGGCGGTGATCCAGCGCTTGCGTTGCGGCTGTGAGGCTTGCAAGTTTCTTGGGAGGGGTTCTGCGCCATCATCTTGCCTCCTTTTGGGGTCCAGGTTAATTAGGTTCGGGAGTTTCGGCCCCTAGGGGTTTGAGTTTGGACTTTCAGGGAGGGTTTAGGCGCTTCGAGTGGGGGCTTTGAGGCGTGGAGTTTAGGGCTCAGGGCACTGGAGTTTGGGGTATGGAATGAAGTTTCAGCTTTAGGGTTTCTTTCTCATGGAAGAAATGATCAATCCGCGAGTGGGAGGTCGCAATTACCGGCCCCATTTGGGGAATCCCAGATTAACTACAGGGCGGCGGTAGTACAAACGGGTGCACAATCCTAAAAACCCAAAGCCCTGAGCCCAAATCCCCTCCCCCTAATGTTAAAACTCCCCCCTTATTACATACTCCCAGTATGTGGCGTATGACAATATATTGGGAGTATTTAATGTTAGGGGGGGTGGGGGGGCTAATATTAGGGGGACGGGATTGCCCCTTGAACCTTAAACCCAAAACAATGGCTGCAGGGCGATCATTTTGAAACACGCCGGCGGACATTGCATCCTTCTCTAGGAAGACTAGAACTCGAAGTATCCTCGAGCACCACAACTGCCTACCTGTGCCTTCCCCATAACAAAGCTCCCCTCCACCCCACTGAATATTCGCGCCACGGAGGACCCCTGCTAAGGGTGAATAGGAGCATAAGGGAATCCCAAAGGGTTAAGGGTCTAATGTCCAAGCCAAGTCCCAAGAAGACTGAATGATGATACTTTACAGGCGGAAATTTCATTAGCAGTCGGGCGGGGGGGGGGGTGGTGTTACTGGGGTTAGTATTCCCAAAGTGGCTGTATGGAAAGTATCTGAGGATTAAAGGCCCAGAGTGAACCTACAGTCATCAGACGATTTTGCTTTATAACCTGTGCTCGCCAATAACCAGGACTAAGCAAATTTAGATTCTATTTTCAAGACCTTCTATTCACCAAGTAAGCAACTCCTATAGAACCAGCTTCCGTTTCATGTTCCATGCTCCTTTCGGGGTTACCAAAATCCTCATACTATGAAGTCGATACGGCATCACCCGAGCCCTAAACCTAAAATCCCAAACCCAAAATCCCAAAACCCGCAACCCTAAATCCTACACCCTCAGCCCTAGACCCCTAAATCATACACCCTCAAACCTAAACCCCTAAACCCTAAATCCTAAAAGCTCTAAACCCTAAGCGCTAAATCCGGAAACCCGAACCCTCTTGAGCACCCTTAGGTCGCCGCTGAGATGTCGCCTGTCTTCTTCCAGTAGATGTACCTCGGGGTTGCTTGAGTTGAGGTTTTAGGGTTAAGGGTTAAGGGTTTCATGTTAAAGGGTTTAGGTCAAAGGGTTTTTGCTGGCGTCATGCGCGCTCTGTGCTTGCGCACTTTGACGACTGCCCCTTTTCTCTCTGCAGCTTTCTGGCGAGCTCCACGTATTCAAATTTAGGACCGAAGTTACGGGGTCGGGCCACGTAAATGGAGTGGTCATGCCAAACGTCAGGGTAGAACTTCTTAGAAACCACCACAATCCAACAAGGAAATTGCATACCACGCCTACGCCCCTGAGCTAAAATCCTATCCTTGTATGCGGTGCAGAAGACTATGACCCTAAACCCTAAACCAAGGGATCTGTGTACTGGGCAAAAAATACCTCAACATTCATCTTCCATTGTAATGTAGGCCCATGATTAATACACCTCCTCCCCTTAATAGGGCTTCTAATAAGAATCCTAATATTCAGGCCCTTAAAAGGAAGGGGTTTATTAATCATGGGACTACATTATGGCGTTTTGTTGTGTGGAGGGGAGTTTAGGTTACCCGGCCTGTCTTTTTGCTGAGTGGTCGGGAACTCTTGAAGAAAATGATGCCGTAATGCCTATGACTTGGGTACTGCACCCCCCCCCCAGTAACAGTCTATTTTAGGGATCCTATTAAAGGCTATATATAACAATACTATAATTATTATCCAAGTGTTACTGAGGGGGGGCAGCACCCAACCTATAACCCGTCTGAGAAACTGGTAGTAGCAAGCGTCAATGCGATTTAACTGCGGCGTGGTCAGAGGGAAAGCTTCCCAATCCATACCCCTAAAGGGTCCAATGACCCAAATAATAGGGTTTTAGGGCCCAAATACCAATAATTGTATAATATTTGGGCCCTAAAACCTTATTATTTGGGTCTGTGGACCCTGAGGGTATATGAGAGTGGATCTGAAGGTAGAGTGGACGATGTGTATGTTGGATTTCTTGCTTATAGAGCTGTTCCATACCAATCGAAGTTTCTTGTACGTGGTTTCTGCTAATGAGGTCTGGTGAAAAAAAAGCTGTCGCAAAGCTCTTGAGCCAGGAAACCTAAGATCCTAGATACTTGACCTGCTCAGCCTCTGGGATTCTAGACCCGTCTGCAAAATAAAGTGGAAGTGATTTGTGGTTAACCCAGACCCCTGATTAGTAAACCCCCTCCCCTTAATAGGGATTATAATAGGGATCCTAATATTAAGGCCCTAAAAAGGAGGGGGTTTATTAATCATGGGTCTACATTAGGGTTGTGTAGGAGCTCCGTTCTAGGGTTGTGTAGTGGCAATCAGCGTGTCGGCGTCAGCAGCTTGGACAATTTCAGGCCAGTTGTTGCGTTACGTACCCAGACCCCTGGGAGGATCTAAAAAATAGATCCCCTATATAGACCCTTTATAACCCTATATAATCCTTATATAATTTCCCCTATGGTTCTAGGGGATCTAATTTTTAGATCCTTTTGGGGGTCTGGGTAACTGGCCACAACCTTTAGTGCCAAAGGGTGCATGCAGCCCGTGGCCATCAGGAGACATATGAGCTATAATCTAAACTCGTAGTATCCCCCTTAATAGCCCCTATAATACTCCCCTACATAAGCCCTTATATAACCCCCTTTCAAGGAGTTTAGGTTATAGCTCGTATGGTCAATGCACGAGCCTCGATCTACACCTCACTAGGGGGGGTGGCCAGTTTGTGGTTTAGGGTTTAGGGTTTAGGGTGTAGGGTTTAGGATTTAGGGTTTAGGGTTTAGGGTCGCGAGTGCGCCACTCGGTAGCAACATGGTCAGGTCCCATCGCAGCGTCTACGTCAACCCGCAATGGCTCAAGATGAGGTAGCACAGGAGACTTAGCAATCAGGCTACTGATGGGCATAGGGTTGCTCTAGGTCTTTTCGGGCTTATGACTATACACACCAAGTCCCCCTGACCCTTCGAGCGGGACCCTAAGCCCAGAACACCCTAAACACGCCAAACATCCTGAACCCTGAACACCTAAACCCTGGACCCTAAACATCCTAAATCCTAAACCTCCAAACTCTAAACACCCCAAACACCCTAGACCCCTATACCCTAAACACCCCAATCCTAAACACCCTAAACCCTAAACAATAAATCCCAAACAATACTTACTCCCCGTCTGGCTTGAGGCAAGGGTACGCGAGGGAGGACTTGGTTCCCGCTCCGTCTGCGTGCATCACCTTCATTGGTGGGTAAGTCTTGTTGGAAGGTTCAGGGTTTGGGGTTTAGGGTTTGGGGTTCGCAGTTTGAGGTTTAGGGTTTGGGTTTAGGAGTTAGGGCTTGGGCACGAAAGGTTTAGGTTACTTGTGAGGATCACGGGGACGAAGTATGCACACTTGTGAGCCCTATAGCTATAAGTTCCTAGAAGACACAGCAGCCCGGGCCAGTGAAAGGGCTACTTACTGAGTCACGCTGACCCTCCAAGTCAGGTTAGGCTTAGGCTTCATGATTGATGGGTTTTGCGTTCTGGGATAAAGGGTTTAGGGTTTGGGGTTTAGGGCTGGGGTATAGGATGGAGGGCTGGAGGCTGAGGGTTAGGTCCCAGCGTTTCAGATTGAGTGTGCGCCCATGTGGACCATTGGTCAATGAATTGGACCTCAGGATTTGGGGCTGTGCAACCCGTATGGAGTGCCGGTCACATCTCATCAATGCAAGACTTTGAACCGCAACCCATTTATCCCAAACCTGAACGTTAAGCCCTAAACCGCGCACATTCACCGCGAAATGCCTAAGGCATAAACCTCCAACACCAAACCCTGAACCCTAAAACCTAAGCATTCAGCGCCAAAATGCAAAACATAAGCCTTTAACCCCGAACCCCGAACCCTAATACCCAAATCTTAACCTTTATTCCTAAACCTCCAAGCACAAACCCTAAACCCCCAAAAACCCAAACCTTCAACGCCAGAACCTAAAGGCGAGACCTTCGATCAGGAACATTCAATCCAAAACAACGCTTTCAAGGCCGATCTCTATCCAAGCCCTCTAATGGGGTCTAGGCCTAGGGTTTAAGGGTTTATGGGTTTGAGGGTTGAGAGTTTAGGGCTTCAGGGTTTACGGCCAGGGGGACTTAATAAGAATCCTCTGGTGAAGCCTGTTCGCTGAGGTTGCACTAAGCGCCCGCGCAATTGCTTGTGTCGGATCTCGGGAGATGAAGTCAGGAACCACCTCGCGCGAGTGCGGATTTGAGGTTTAGGGTTTAGGGTATAAGGCCCTAAACTTTGGGGTATAGGGCTTGGAAATTTGGATATCAGATTGTGGGCTAAGGAGATCGGGCTGTAAGTCCTCTACCCCACGAGGACCGGCAGTTAATTGTATCTACAGACGGTAGCCCTGAAAAGCATCAAGCATCCATGTCTAGTAGACCCCAGTAGCCTACACCGCCTACACCCTAAGCCCTAGTAGCCTGCAATCATAGCCCACAAAGGGAAAAGGGCCTACTCCACACCCCAGTTGGCACAAACCTTATGGTCACACTGAGAAACTGTTTGGGAACTGCCCTGCACCCAGTACCAGTCTATAAAAAGGGTAGAGTCAAGGGCTTCAGCTTACAAGCATCCAACTGCGACTTCTTGGCGACAGTATCCAATTTGGCATCTTCCCGGAAAGGCTGACATGATGCAGGGGCAGCAGCTATGAAAAAAAATGGTCCGTATTTTTTGTACCCTACATACTAGTTCAAATAAATAACAAGAGGCTAGGACATTGTAGGCACACCCAAAGCATACCTTTAACAACCTTGCACACATATGACATTCATGATTTCAAATGGTGATTAGATATTCATAGCGATGCTGGCACGACCCGCGATTCTCTGTCGCATAGACTACAGAGTACAGCAAGACCCTCCATCAAGCCCGAACTCTCAACCCTAAACTCCAAAACCTCAAGACTCTAAACCCTCGACCTTTCAACCCTCAATTCAACCCTAGACTTTAAGCCCTGCACCCGAACCCTAAACCCTAAGACCCTAAACCCCTAAACCCTAAAACTCTAAACCCTCAACCCTAAACCCATGAGTCAGGCCTTGCAGAAGGCACGAGGGAAGAGCCCCTTGTCCATGTTCTTGATGGCCTGAAACTGTAGGGTGTAGGGTATTTAGGGTTTACCTTTTAGGGCTTGGGTCCCCCCTCAGTACATGGAATATGGCTTCAGGTATAATACAATAGGATCCCTATATACCCCAGATTCTATCCACTTAAGGGGGACTATGTGATAAAGAGAACCTGGATTGCTGTTAAGGAATTTAAATTAAGTTACCATAATGGGTATATAGTATGTATGGCGAATTATAGGGTTTTCCCAATGTAGTATCTTAAACTGAGTTGCTTAACAACAACCCAGTAATATGTTTAATAATTCCTGAGGGTTATACTGTACTCAAGAATGGAAACTATTTTCCTAAGTAGGCTACAGGAAAATGTTCAGGAAGCGGAAGGGTGGGATGAAGGTAGCTGGGTTGAAGGATACCGACTTGGGGCCTGGGGTTTAGGATTTAGGGTTTATGGGTTTAGGGTGGCAGGTTTAGGGTTTGGGGGTTGGGGTTCTAGGGTTTGGGGTTAAAGGATGTCTATTGTGGATTCCAATATATTGGGGCGAGCTTCGTATACCCCACCTTCCTGAGCATCACTTGTTTGAGCCGTCTGAAATGTCCCGTTCAGGATCTGGCTGCGGATCTAGGACTTCGCGTGATGTACAATCAGGACTTGCATGCGCGGCGCGCAGCAGCTTGACGTCTGGTATTCCTAAATCCTGGAACATTTGGTATTGGCAGGCGCGGGAGGGGGTGATTGTGAGGAGGGAAGAGATTATTTGAGTGCATTGGGGTCCCATTTTGATACTCCCACATATTAGATGCACAGTAAAATAATCTATAGCCAAAAGGGACCCATGATTTCTGACAAAACCCTCTTTGGGATAACTAAGAGGCCCAATTTGTGTTTCCCAGCAGGACACCTGCAACCTTGGCCCCCTGCAGCATGGACGTCGCCCTTGTCTGCGGAGACGCCGCGTTGCTCATAGCGCTTGGCGTCACCTCAGTTTCGGGCTTTACAAGGCTTCGGGGCTTCTGATTGGGCATGTGAGGCCCTAAGGGTCCAAGGATCCAAATCATAAGGTTTTAGGGCCCAAATACTATAATGTCAATGGTATTTGGGTCCTAAGACCTTATTATTTGGGTCAAAGGACCCTAAGGGAGGGGCTTAGGGTTTCAAAGCTGAGGCTTCGAAGTTTAGGCTTCAGGGCGCATGGTCAAGTTTTACCTGGACCCCAAAAGTATGTGAAATGATGACCATAATGGCCTGTTATTATGGGTTTAGGGCTGTTATTTTACATACTTTTGGGGTTTAGGTATGTGTTAGGGCCCAAGAGCCTTGCATACGTAAGCCTTCACGGGCTTAGTAAGGCTTGGTCGTGCGTTGCATGCACTTTCAGGCCTGCCCAAAATATCCACAGAGATGAAAGGGCTGTGACAAGTCTATGGGGATTGCCGTGCCTGAGTCGCATTCTTTGGCTCTTTCCTGGGTTCGGGGCCATGTTTTACTTCCCCTTGAGGTCGAGGTAAACCCTACAACTAGGGTTTGTCTAAAGTTGAGGTGTTTTTTTATACTTTCCGCCAGTTAAGTGGGCACTACATACCCTAAACCCGAAACCCTAGGCCCTCCAAGTTTGAAGGGACCTTTGCCACAGGCGCAACTTACTTGAACGGATGTAACCTAACCCATCAGCAGCTTTCGCAACAAGGTATGGTGTGCATAGTGCAAAAGTGCGGTCGTCGTTTTTCTTGGTTCCTGTCGTCTCTGCGGGCTAAACCCCGTAAACGGTTTAGGCTAAACCCCCTAAACCCTAAACCCTGAACCCCTAAAACCTAAACCCCAAACCCCATAAACCCAAAACCCTCTTAAAACCTCCCAAGCCCTTAACCGTAGCTTCCTTAGCTCTACAGCTGAGCTGTTCACCCGCCATCTTCGCGCTCGAGGGCATCGAGGGCGTAGGGAGCGAAGTCTCCATGGCCTGGGGGGGGGGGGGCTGGATGGGTTAGACTCATTAATTGGGGTGGGGCAGGTGCTACTTAGCTGTAGGTGCGTAATTGGAGTTTCAGCACGTGCCACTCCTGCGGAACAAAAAAACATGACGATCCGGGGAAAGCAGCTTGTAAAGTCAAAGGAGAGAATCTAACAAGAATCTTGGGCAAATTCAAATTCCAAACTCAGCACGTAAATCCTATATGTTTGAGACACCCTACAAAATCTGCTTTGGAGGTTCTGACATGACTCGACCGCCCCGAGAGGTTGAGGGCTTAGGGTTTGAGGGTTTAAGGTTTCTCGTTGAGGCTTTATAGGATTTAGGGCTTAAGGTTGAGGGTGTATGGGATTAGGGTTTAGGATTTAGGGTTTAGGTCTCAGGGTTTAGGTGTTTATGGTTCGGAATTTAGGGCTAAGGGTTTAGGGTCTATAGGAATAGGGTTAAGGATTCAGGGTTAGGTCTTAGGGTTTAGGTGTTTAGGCTTTAGGGCTTAGGGATTAGAGTCTATAGGGTTGAGGGTTTCAAGGGCCCCTTATGAATACGTCTTGCGAGGCTTTTGCACCTGGCACAAGGCATCAAGGTAACAGACCCAAGTACCTGGGTTGCTGCTAAGGGCCTTAAATGAATTTACCATATGATAATTGCATAGCAAATAGCTGGGGTTCCTAACTCTTGTTACTTAAGCTAAGAGTTTGTAACAGCAACCCAGCTGCAAAGAGTTTCTGGACTATGCCTACGAGTACAAAGAGGTTACTTGATTGCTAACTAAACTGTATGGGGTCAGACTTTAGGCTTTCAAATTTAGACTTAACCTGAAGCAAGCAACGAGGATTCCTCGCGATGATGTATGTTGTCCACACATGAAGCTTGTAAGCACCTGCTGTTGGGCTTTGAAATACAGGACAGAGCCGAAAACACACAAGTACGTCTGTCAGTCTAGATCCTGTCCCTAAACAGGGTTGCTGTTCAGGAACTTAGTTTAAAGCTACTATATTGGGGGAACCCTGATATTTACTATATATATATATATATACCCATTCTGGTAACTTGATTTAAGATCCTTAACAGAAGAAAGCTGAGCCATTAACTGCTAAGCCCTCCACGCTGAGCCCGTAAACCCTACCATGGAGCCACAAACCGTGAACGCCGCACGAAACTAGAAACCCCAAACTCCCAAAATTTAGGAGCTTAGTGTTTCGAGTTTAGGGTTTAGAATTAACCCTGAACTCCCAAATCTTCAGCCCCTGCTGTTCCCCTTGGCTTGCTGCCGCGGCATCCGGCGGCGAGGACCTGGACGTTGCAAAATGCTATAACCCAAAAGGTCGATGTAGACATATCGTATATACTTAGGGTCTTTAAGTATGTTATAAGACTTGGGCTACTCTCAAAATTATGGGCCGCTTTTGGTTATGAAATAGATTTCGAACATCTGATGTTTAGGGGTACCAAAATGGGACCCGAATTTTGGGAGCTCCCCATATACCTACATGGACCATCTGGGTAAGGGATTCAAACTTCGGGCTCATAGGGCTCAACAGTTTCGAAGGAATCCAAAGGGCCGTTTCGAAATTCCACGAGGACAGGCCCCTGCTGTCTGCCAACGTGAAGAAGGCCATATCTTAGGAGGACCCCCCACCCTGCAATAGTGGTATAATAGGAATATAATAGAACCCTGATGTTATCCCTATACTCCACTATGGGGGGTCCACCTAAGCCATATCTTGGATACGCAGATTCAGATTTAGGGTTTAGGGTAAGAATCCTGCATGACCCTAAGTACCTTCTACATTGGGAATCATGGTACTACAGCGTTTCAGACGGAAACTCCACACAGGGAACCCCAACAATATCCTAGAATATAACCTGTTTTGGGGTTCCTATTTGACTCTCTTTAATGTTAGGGTAATGCGCGATTTTAGTACTGATATCCCTCCGCGGACTGTGGTGACCTCTGCTTCTCATACTCGGGCCACTGGGAGTTGGCCGTTAAGGATGTTGCAACAAGGGGCTTAGGGTTTAGGGCGAAAGGTTCCCGATGGCTGGGATTGTAGCGAGCAAACTTTCTCAAATGGTTTTCAGGCCAACAACACTGGCCTTCGGTTGGCTGGGAATGAAAGAATGGAAAAGAAAATGGAAACTACTATAAATGGTTCATATAGGGACTACTATAGTGATCCATTCTTCCATTCCTAGCTAACCAAAGGCCAACAACGGTACATATAGAATCCTCCTTACACCAATATGGGTTGCTACTTCGGAAATCCAGCTGAGCTACCAGCAGGGCGCCATAGTGTGGATATGTGGTAGACCATATCGTCTCCTGAGAGTATTAACTCAACCCCTAGCCCTAAACCCCTAAATCCAAAACCCCTAATAAAACCCTATCCGCTGAGCCCCTACCCTAAATACCTAAACCCTAAACAGCCGAACCCTTCAAGTCTCCAGACTCCGAACCTTGCATTTTAGGCTCTTCAACCGCAACCCTGCCCCATTGGGGAATCGACCGTCGGCTCTTGTACTTGCCAGACGCGATGAGTCGAACCGCCTCCGGCAAAGCCTGGCGGCGGGCTTGGGGTTGCAGGGTTCCTGAACCCCAAAAGTATGTAAAATAATAGCCCTAAACCCTAAACCCTAAAGGCCATGATTTTACATACTTTTGGGGTCCAGGGTTGAAGGTTTCCTGGAGATCCAGTTGATTATGTTCAATATCAACTTTACACCAAATAGGCTTTTGGGTGACAACTCAAGATTTGAGATTTGGAGTTTGCAGCTCAGAATTCCTGACTTCGTGGGTTCATAGTGAATACCGCCTCTGTACAGGCAGGGCAAAAAACCCAGTGGGACAAAAAAACCCTGCCGCGGCCTGGTGAAAACTAAGCAAAGAACTAAATGTACAAGCCCTGTTGCTCTCCTTGCCCTCGAAAGACAACCCCAAACGAAAGACCCGAACCAACCAAAACCACCAAGTTCAGGCTTTAAGGCTGAAGGGTTTAGGATTTGGTTGGCTTACGGCTGGGGACCTTGACACATTCTGAGGTTTGAATCTGTACTGATGATTGTTGCGCAGCTGCACCCTCAACCCTACGTCTGGTACCTGTAGAACTCCAGGTGGCTCCAGTTTGGATTTGGTAAACGTCGGACATCTCTAAACCTCAAACCCTGAACCTTAAACCCTAAACCCTGAACCCTAAACCCTGAACCCTACACCCTGAATAGCCAAACGTCATCTTGTTTGCGAAGGTGATCATGCCTAGGGCAGATTCCTCGAAACAGGACAGGCGTTTTAGTTCAAGGGCTTAGAACCCTAAACTCTGAGCCCTAAACCCTAAACCCTATAGCCCGCTTGGGGATCTTCCCCAAAGCTTCTGGGCCTTGCTCTCGGCCTCCGCCACAACACGCCTTGCACCAAGGCTCGAAGACCCCATAGCTGTGTTATGATGGGGTTTAGGGTATAGGGCATAGGGTGTGAGGCTTAAGGTTTAACGTTTGGGGTTTAGGGCTTGGGTTTAGGGTTTGGGGCTTAGGGGATATAGAATGTTGCAAGGGGCTTGTGGCGTCTTGATTTGGGAACGGAGGGGCCTTTTCCGCTGATAGAGGAAGGTTTACAGGGATTCGTTGTCGGGTCTTACACATCATTGGAATAGGCTTTGCGGGAAGATTCAGCTGCAGAACTAAAAGGGTTATGAACGGACCACAATGGGACTATTCAATATTAGGGAGCGTGGGGGTGAGGGGGGGGGAATGTAATATTAGGGGGAAGGATTCATGGTTCAGGCTTCTATTGTGAGAGATTAGGTCTTGGGTCAAGCTTTGCAGTCCAGGGTTAAGGCTTCGACGTGAAGCTTTCAAGGTACCAACTCATCCCACATTCCAACACGGTTTACCGAAAGGCTTGCTGTGTGGTACCCTGCCTAGACACTCCAATGTAGTTCCTTTTCAGCTTTGGTAAGGGTGTTTTTGGTCAGGACTCTTATAAGGACTACTACACAGGAACTAGATCGGAGGCTCTAGGTCCTAAACCCTGAACCCTCAACCCGAAGCCGACTGAAATACTTTAGGACTGGGGCTATAGGGTTGAAGGTGTTCGGGATTGCTGCGGTCTACTTGAGGGTTGAGAGATTCAGGTTCGGGTGGTGGTTTTCCCTAAAACCTTAGCCCTTCCTGAGTTTGGGGTTTAGGTTTAGGGATTTCAGGTTAGGGTTTAGGGTTATTTAGCTCTGTGGGAGAAGGCATGACCGCAAAATGTTGAAGCCCTAACCCCCTAATCCCTAGACCTGCCACTCAGCACATGAGGCCATGCAAAGCTTTCAACATGCGGGCCGGCACTTGCCAGATATCTTAGCGCCCATTGCCCTTCAGAAGTGACTCTTCAGGCCTGTGTTGAAATCGCCAAGTATGCACCAAGATCGTGCTTGCAAGGTTTGCAGGTATTGAACCAGGGGGAATCCGAAAGTCCGTTGCATCAGTCAGTAAGGACTATTAAGGGATTGCGTGCTGCTTATTCAAGGACCCACTCTCCCAACCGTCCCTTACTTTCAGTTCATAGGGTTTAGGGTTTAGGAGGTTTAGGGTTGTATGCAGAGGCAGCCTGCGTCAGCGGGAAAGTTGAGACAAGCCGCTCAAGCTTATACAATCCTAAACCCTTTAACTCTCAACCCTGAACCAAAGCCCCAAAACCCTGACACCTAAACCCTGAACCTTGAACTGTAAACCCTAAGCCACCCCTGAACGCTAAAACCCTTAAGCCCCTAAACCCTTATGCTCTAAACCCTCAACCCCTAAACCCTACACACCTGAACCCTTAAACCTGCAAACCTTAAGTCCGTAAACCCTAAACCCTTTAATACTAAACTCTCAGACCTTGAACCCCAGACCTCTAAGCCGTCCACCAACCTTAGACCCTGAATCCTTTGGGGCGATGGCTCATGAAGGCTGTCAGGCGTGTCGCTGTCCATAACTCGAGCTGTCTCCTGTGGCAGGACTCAGGTACAAATGGCCTGAAAATGGTCTTTGGATGGGCTTAGGGTCTTCAGGATTAGGGGTCAGATTGAGATTTTTCGCTTAGGGTCTTTAGGGTTTAGGGTTAGATTACGACGATTCGAGCGTTTTTCACATGTCCCTAGCACTACCCTGTCTTGAGAGACAGCGCATAATGCGATTTCATGCATGGCTCCATCGGAAAATAAGCCCCAAGTTGATCCCTAAACCGCGTGATCATTGAGCCTGCTCTTGCATTTGCAAAGTGGAAGCTTTGAAGTCAACTGGCAGAGTTCCCTCCAGGTGCTCAGACCATACAGACGGTGAAGGCTTAGGGTTGTGGGTTCTCAGGTTTGGAATCAAACAGCTACAATGGTTGAAAGCCGAGTGGGGGCTGAGAAGGGCGAATCACGTGGAAAATTAGTTGGAAACTGGGACGTTATAAGTTTCTTAAAATGAGATTGCGGGCGTATTTAGGTAGGTATACTACAAAACCATCGTGTTATCTATACTCTAGCAGTATAGTCACAACAGACGTAGGCTATTACCTGTAACTTCGGGTTTTCGGTACCTAGTCCAACTGCCCAACTAATCGGAAGGGTTGAATACAGCCTTCAGGGAACCTTGAATACACCTATCTATCTACATATGTGCATCTATCTATATATATGTATGTACGTTTATCTATTTACCTCATCATCCTATACCCCCTGTCAGCCCTTGTTAAGGCCACCTACGCACTCAAACCTCCAAACCCTACTCCCTTAACCCTATAGCCTAAACCCTGAAGCCCTAAACCATAGACGATAATGAAACCCTAAATCCTATTTTGGCAGTTCCACATCAAGTTCAACCCTAAAACCTGTAATCCTTTTGAAGGGAGACTCGGAATCCCTAACTCTAAACCTTTTTAAGCCATAAACCCTTGAGCGTAAAGCCCAGAGCCTAAAGAATGAATCCTAAACCCGGAGCCCGAAACCCTAAATCCCAAACCCCAAATCCCAAGCCCCGAGCACTAAACCATACATCCTAAAACCTAACTCCTCCCAGGCTCCTGCAGCATGATCTCTCCCTCCCCGATAAGGTCGGCCGTGGTCTGAAAGATGGTACAGCCAGTGACCTGAACTCTTTAAAGCTTCATGGGACTTTGCTGGATGTTTGTTTTTGCTTTTTCTGTCAGACCTTTTCTCCTTATGATGCTGTAGCAGGGCTTAAGCTTTAGGATTTTGAGTTTAGGGTTGAGGATTTAGGGTTAGGATTTAGGGTTTGGGATTTAGGGCTTGGAGTTTAAGACCGAGGGCTTAGCGATTTAGGGTTAGGGATTAGGGGTGATACTTGAAGGGTTCATGGGACTTAGTAGCTACTTATAACAGGGATTACCTATAATCGGTGTAAACCAAAAAAGCCATTTAGAAGGATGATACGTTACAGGCCCAGTTCTCGCTAGATCCAAAACTTCCACGCGATAGCTTCCTGCAGTTCAAAGTCATTAATTCCACGCTAAATCCTAAACCCTAAGCCTTCCTGAAGAGAAAAATGATGTATGACATTAGTATACGCGTCGTACCATTCCCTAAGGGTCCAAGACCCCAAATAATAGGGTTTTAGGGCCCAAATAAGTGGTATTTGGGCCCTAAAACCCAATTCGCCGAGGCATCCAGCCTCAGGGCGTTCAGATCCCTTTTAACCCCCTACTCGCTTTGCAGGCACGCCGCCTGGACACCCCCGCCCCCCCCGCCCCCCGCATGGTGGGTGGCCTAGTCCAGCCTGACCATCCCGCATGAAATTTCAGCCTCGCCCAAGGTTCGAGGCCTCGGCAGTACGCGGCAGGGCTTCAAATCCCTGCCTGGACCCCGTCTGGAACGGCCTGGAAGTGCCTGGAAACCCCCACATGCATGGATGAAGCTGAGTAACCTCTACAGACCCTAATATATCCTATGGCTTACAATATATACTAATGGGTTTCGCGTTTTGGGCACTTAATTGGGATTTGCGGTTGATTATGACAATAAGAGCACTTTTGCGATATACGAGTTTTAGCTACCGTTCTGTGGCT
>CAJNIZ010048001.1:0-13271 GCA_905231905.1 Symbiodinium pilosum | reverse complement strand
AAACCTTAAACCCTAAATCCCCAAACCCTAAGAACGCCTATCAACTCGCAAGACAGAAACCTTAAACCCAAGGTCCGAACGCTGGCCCCGAACATTTTCCCCACCGGTTTCCTGGGTCCTACTTGCGCGCCCCTAGTTGGACTTCTAGGGTTTTATTGTGTATGTAATAGGCATATGACTGTATCTTTATACCTAACTTAAATACCTGTATATCTATAATTACATGTTCCTACAGTGGGAAGCCCCACCAGCCGAGGCGGGCGCGCGCTAGCGTTTACAATTATTTGGGTCCTTGGACCCTCAGGGATTATTCCCAAGGCTTAGCAAATCTAGGCCCATTCTACGTTTCTAATTATCAACCTCCGGGCCCTGATCCTAAACGTCAAGGTTTAGGGTTTTAGGGGTTTAGGGTTTAGGGTTTTAGGGTTTAGGGGTTTAGGGTTTAAGGTTTAAACCCTAAATCCTAGACCGGGCCCAAAGCCGGAACTTTTTTTGCACGGGGAAGAAGAAACGCACGAGTTATGAGCAGATTATATCCTATGTCCTATGTCCCCCGTAGTTACTGTAATAGAGAGTCCCCGTGGTACGTAATCTGCCGACCTAGCCACTAACACCATAATCCCTAAGCCTAAGCCCTAATTCCTAAGCCCTGACACCGTAACACACTGAATTCCTTGACCCTCCATCCTAAATCCTAAGCCCTAAACTTACCTTTAAACCCCAAGCCCAAAAACCTTAAAACCCTAAAGCCAACACGTTTCATCCCAGCTTTGATGAATCTTACATTTTCTTGTCCGTTTGATTCCCCGTAATTGGGGTAATATCTCTAAACCCCGACCCCCAGACTCTGAACCCGAAAGCCCTAAGCCTATGTCCCTGTATAACCCTTTCAAGAACCCTCACCATGTACCCTGCCATATTTCTACTTGTATAACCCCCTGACAGGGTGTCTCTAAAGGCCCTACACCCTAAATTTGCCGATGCATCCATACTGAACCTTATAGTCTGTATGGAAACAATGCTAAACCCTAAAACTTGTTGTTGAAAAGTTACCTCTCCTAAATACTTCCTGGGAAAACAGAAACCTATAGACTCTATAGGTTCTTATATAGCCCTTCAAAGGCTTCCCGAAAAACTCTTTAGACCAAGTTCCGAGCGCATGCACCCGTTTCGAGCACTGACTCGATAGGATCCTGGTGGGCGGCGCAATGCGCAAGGGGTTAACGTCTTCACGGGTTTAGGTCCTTATGGGTTTAGGGCTTAGGTAGATTTAGGGTTCTCTTAAGGTTTAGTGCTTTGGTAAGTTTAGGGTTTGGCTTTTAGGTTTAGGAAACGTGTCCAGGGGAAGCAACCACCTTGAAGCAAGTAAGATTCTATACGGTAATCACAAGGATGATGTGCTTAGGCTTTAAGGTTCAGATATCATATGAGAAAATCGAAGTCTTCAATGAGGACTACAGATACTACTTTTTGCGTATGCTTTATCATTCAGCCAGGCCCTACGTTTGTGATATAGAATCCCCAAAATAACACGGACACCAACATGAGGATACAATCTTACCCTATGCTGACCTTGAAATTCCATATTCCGCGCTAATCTTTAACCCTGAAACCCCAGACCCTAAAACCCTAAACCCTAAAACCCGTAAACCCTAAAACCCTACACCGTAAACCCTTAACCCCTACACCCTAAAACCCTAAAACCCTGAACCCTAAAATCCTAAACCCTAAAACCTCCTGAAACCCTAAGCCCTAAAACCGTAAGGGGTCAGGGTTTAGGGTTTAGGGTTTGGGGTTTAGGGTTCTAAACCCTAAACCTTAAACCCTAAACCCGAAACCCTGACCCCTCACGGCTTTAGGGTTTAGAGCTCAGTGGCCTGATCCTTGGCCAGAGGCAGAAGTGTGGCTCGAACGCAGATCAACCTCAGACCAGGTTAGGATTTTGACCTAGGGGTACGCAGAATCAAAGATTTTAGGGTTTAGGGTTTAGGGTTTAGGGAGCCCTAGGAGGATAAGTGCGCTTTGGTTTCTTGGGCTGTTGTCCCCATTATGGCCATAAAATCCTAAGCTGCCTCAGACTGCAGCCACTAGGGTTTACGGCCTAGGGGTTAGGGATTAGAGTTTGTGGTTTAGGGTTTAGGGTTCAGGGCTTAAGTTACCATAACATGGGTATGTAGTAAATGATAGGGTTTCCTTATTGTAGTAATTTCGTTTAAATTCGTGAACAGCAACCCAGTCAAAGCAAGCTTTCTAAAACGCGACAGGTTCGAGCTTAGGGTTTTGTGCTTGGGGTTTAGGGTTAAGGGTTCCGGGTTTAGGGTTTCTGGTAAGGTCTGGAGGTTTGTAGGTCAGCTTTTAAGGTTTTTGGTTCAAGGAAGTTGGTTTGGAAGGGCTTCCCAACAACTAGAATGGTTCAGGGTGTAGAGGGGTGCTAAAGATTCAAATGGAACACCAAATGATGAAGGATGACATGGAAACTGTGACCTTGTAGGGCTGCAGAAGGAGATAGAGGTCATACACCAAATCCAAGATTTTGTTGGGCATACTACGAAACGCTGGCGCTTTCCATAACAGCAACTGTAGGGGGGTAATATAGCTTATCAACTTGGCATGACGTTGACGTTTTTGTACCCAATTCCAAAACACTTGGGGTTGTGTATGTTCAGTGAACCCTATAACCCTAAACCCTAAACCCGAAACCCGAAACCCCAAAACCCTGAGTCCTAAACCCTAAACTCTAAACCCGAAACCCTGAGCCCTAAACTCAAGGCTTAGCTTCCGAGCTTAGGGGTTTAGGAGTTCAGGGGGTTTGAGCTTCAGGTGGATGAGTGTTGGCACTACGGTGGGATAATGGAAACTTGGATCTAGGATTTAGGATGTAGGGTTAGGATGCAGGGCTAGGATGAAGGATTTAGGTTTGAGGTGTGAGGTTTAGGGTCGGGGTATATAGGGGTATGCAGGGCTATACTAGGGATATCGGGGCCAAATAGTGGGGAATCAGATGGAAAAGAACGCATGAGCATAAAATGGACATTTGGAATACAAGGAGGCCTGTAGGGATATGTCCCCACAATCCTGCATCACCGCGAGCACCTTATACCTTTTGAATTCTAAAATTCCAGAATACTTAGGTCAGAGTAGATATTGGATGTCGCCAAAGGTAGGTAGGTAGTTAGGTGGGCGGATGTCACGCACCTAGCTCTTCTACAGCATTGAGGCGCCGAGGAGGCGAAGGGTCTGCCACCTTGGGGGGGGGAGGGGGAGCTATGGGATTGAGGGAGTAAAGTATACCGTGAAAGCACACCAAAGTAGCCACAGAGCATGGCACGCCCAAACCTGGCGTCCTATGATTCAACATCTGCAGTCGGACCTTGAAGCGTGGCGCCTGCTGAGGCCGCCGTGGCGGCCTGCTGTAAGGCGATGCTCCGGCAACACCAGGCTCCTTTGAAAACCCTAAGCCCTAAACCCTAAACCCTATACCCTAAACCCTAAACCCTATACCCTAAACCCTAGACCCGAGTCTAGCAGTGGCAAGGAGGCCCCAACCAAATTCGGACGAGGGAGGACGTGGACCTCAAAGGGGCAGGACCTGTCATGCTGCTCGTTGAAGCCGCCGCGAAGGTGAATCCGGGCAAGGGCATTTTGGGGAACAGGAACTTTTTCCAACTACCACATTCACCCTTCTATGACTCTCCCAGCCTCTGTGCCCTGAAGCCCCAACCATTGAAGCCTGCCAATGAGGAACCCCGGTACCCCCTCTTAATGGATTTGTAGACATGCCCCAACACCCTAAAAATCGAGAAAACTACCTTCTCAAAGAGCCCAACTTCGCTTTACACAAACAAATCCTAGACAACCCTGAACCCCTACTCTTCAAGCCCCAAACAAACCCAGCTACTTGCATGCAGCTCCAATTCTATTTTCCAGTGTCGTTTCATCTTGACTCACTGTTGTCAAGACTCCAAACCCTACGTTGTAAGACCCAAATCCTAAACTCTAAACCCTAAAACCCTAAAACCCTAAAGCCTAAAGCCTAATCCCTAAACCCTAATCCCTAAACCCTAATCCCTAAACCCTGAATGCCAAACCCTCAACCTCCACCCTCCGCCACAGGCTGAGCCCCGGTGCTTACCCGCCCAGCGCTGCCGGAAAGAGGCAGGCAGTAGAGTCAGGCCTGGGTAAAAGGGGGTAAAGGGGTTTTAGGGTTTTAGGGTATAGGGTTTTAGGGTTTAGGGTTTTGGATTCAGGGTTTAGGATTTAGATTTTCGGGTTTCGGGTTGAGAGCTTCGATTTAGGGTTCCGGGTTTAGGTTTTGGCTTTTGGGCTTAAGGGTTTAGGGTTGGAAGTTCCTATGATTCAGTTGGTTTTTAATGCTTGGCTCACGACCCTCCTCTTATCCCTGTACCAAGACTCATATGCAGTCGAATTATGGCCAACCCAGCTATGAGTATGTACGGCCCACCTCCTTACTGGGCATTGGCCCACCTGCTTACTGGGTATTTTGCCCACCTGAGGTTCAGGCTCTAAAATTCTGGCTCTAGGGTTCTGGCTCTAGTGTTCTGGCTCCACGGTTCTGGCTCTAGGGTTCTGGCTCTATGGGCTTAGAGTTTAGGGTTCATGCTTAGAGTCTAGTGTTGAGTTCAAGGCTTAGAGTTTAGAGTTCATGGCTTAGAGTTTAGGGTTCAAGGCTTGGAGTTTAGGGTTCAGGGCTGAGAGTTTAGGGTCGGAAGAGCATCGCTTCATGAGGTGAAATATTTTGAAGGTGATACATTTTCTTAATGTTGTGGGACCCCATGGGCGGGTGGCTGTTTTCGTATGACTTGAGACAACGCGACATCCACCTACCAAAGAAAACCCACATCAAATACATAGGCATACACAAGCTCAAAGTGAGGGAGATGAGGTCTAAAACCACCCCAAACCCCTTCACAGCAACTAGGAAACCGCAAAGAACAGTGCCCGCGCCTGGCAGCCTCAAGAAAGCATAGGCTGCATAAAGGGCAGTCTGCGCGTATTCCAGCTCGTGCCAAATGTCTTGGTTGGCCTTTGGAGACCCTTGAAAAATGTTACTATAGATGGGTCCCTATAAAACCAATTAAGGAAAATATTTAAGGAACCCAAAGGCCTACCCAGATTTTGAGGTGCTAAGCGCAGAAATATGCCTCTCGAGCTGCGGCAGCCCGCGAGGCTTCAACCTTCTCCCTCTGAAGCTCTCGAAGGACTTCCTCCAACTCCACATGTCGCCGCTCGCACTTCCGGAGATCCCTAAACCCTAAACCCTAATCCCTATAAACCCTACTCCCTAAACCCTAAACCCTAATCCCTAAACCCTAAGCCCTAAACCCTACTCCCTAAACCCTAAACCCTAACATCTTTCTCCATCCCCTGGTCTGAGTTCGTGCGCTGAAGTCATCCATCAGCACGATAAGGTCCGCCCGATGCTGCTCAAGAACCTACATCCGAGTAGTGTTTTTTTGGTGGCTAAACCTAGGAAGATATGAAATACTCAATGGGTACCATATATAGTATTCCCAATTAAAATACTACTCATCTGGGGATTTGGGTTTAGGGCTATATAACCCTATGTGTGTTTCGGGATTAGGGTTGCGGACTTAGGGATTAAGGCTTAGGCATCAAGCTTTTGGTATTCAGGTTGAGGGATTAAGGTTTAGGGTTTGGGGTTGAAAGCTTACTTCGCGCCCTACCCTCAGGTTACTCCCCTGCAGCAGCAGTTGCCAGGTGCCTCAAAAGGCAAAATGAGTTCTCCATAAACCCTAAACCCTAATGAAGCTATCCTAGTCGGAGGGACCGATTTGCAAGTCGAAACTGGGAGGCATGAAGGGATTTGGTAGCTTCCATAATGATAAGAACCATATAGGCGGGCGTATATTGGGGCTAAGGGTAATAATCAGGGATCATATAGCAGCTATATAGGGGGGGGGGTACGGATATTTATTAATCATTGAAAATCAAATGCCAAAACAACGTCAAATGGTGATTGGATTGTATGCGGTTCCCATAAATCAGAGGACATTAACAAAGACCCCAATACGCCACACAATTTTTTCTTGTCCATGCGGGAAACCCTAAACCCCAAACCCTAAACCTCAGAAAAGTTGTCCAAATTTTTCTGTGCACAAAACATGTTTGAAGGGCCATTGCCAGAGCGGGACCTCCCTGCAAAACGACCATAATGTATGTTGAGCTTATATTGGGACAATGGACAAGAAAATGGAAGCTACTATTTAGGATTTTGGGTTTAGGGTTTAAGGCTTACGGTTGAGGAGTCACTTGCGCAAAGACGCCGTAATTCCCATATTTTTGTGAACAGATTGCACAAAGATCCCGATGTCCACTCTTAGTGATTCCCTCACAGTCATTATGATGACAGTAGCTAACAACTGCCCACTGAGGTTGTGAGGCGTACATCCTAAGCCTTACAAACTCAAGCACATGAGTCTGCCATTGTCTTGCCACTTTGCTCCAGGCAACCCTGAACCCTAAAGTTAAGCCTCTATAGCAGTCACCTGACAAGGAGCAACTCTTTGGGATGTGAAGATTGCCATCGCCCCAGAATCAACCACACGTCACGCCCAAATGGGTGATTGTCAAAATTATGGTCCCTCTTTGGGTACCCTAAATATTAGGTGCCGTTTTGACAACCACCCAAATATCTAATACTGCCCATATAGGAAATTTTGGATATGCATAGGAGAGCCATCTGCGACATTCAGGAGCGCCGGGTGTGGAAGAAACCTCAAAAGAAGCAAGGAGACGTTGGGTACTGCACCCACCCTGTAACAGTCTGTAGTAGTGGTCATATTAAGGTCTATAAATAATTACAAGGTGTAGAGTTTAGGTTTAGGGTTTAGGGACTGCACTATATCTATTATCCAATTGTTCTAAAGTGGGGGGGCTACCCAAACTAGGCCGAATTCCTAGCTGCGGAGTCATCCGGCTCAGAAGCAGGTCCGCTTGTCATTATGATTCTTTAGAAAGGTTCCCAAGAAATCAACTGAACCCTAAATCCTGAACCCTGAACCATAAACCTAAAACCTTAACCCTCACGCCAAAAATAAATTGAAATTGAATATTGTCACGATCGGACATGCAAGTTCATCTGCGTATGGTTGATCTAGACAAGTTGATGCTGTGCACAAGTCCCTGGCCCTCCCACAAGCATCCCCGAAATGGGCTCGAGAGGCATGAAACAACCCAGAAACAAACAACCCCAAAAAGGTCTGGGAGAGTTGGCCCCAAACAGCTCAGAAATGGTCTGGGAGAGCCCGAAGACAACCCCAAACAAAAAGCCCCAAAACCACCCCTAAAATGCTTCGGAAACCCGGCTGGAAACAGTTCAAAAATGGTTTGGGAGAGCCCCAACATGTTTTGCAAAAAGCAGCCAAAAAATGGCCCCAAAGACAGCCCAGAAACGGTCTTGGAGAGCCACCAAGCATGGTCTGAACAGCCCAGAAATTGTCTTAGAGAGACCCAAAGCCAGCCAGAGCATCAAACTGGTCTTGAACAAGATAAGACAAAAACGGTCGGTCAAAATTTTGTTCAAAAATCAAATCAAAATTCATGTCAAAACTAAGGTGCCCAAACCCTATAGAAATTATATAAACTCCACCTCCCAAACCCGGACCCCTAAACCCTACTCAACTACTAAGCATTTATAAGCCCACGTGGCCGGCCTTCTCCAAAAGCGTCTCGACACATCCTTCTACGCCGCGGGGTGGCGGTGCGAAGGCATGGCCGTTGCTCTGGCAAAAGCAGCAGAGGTTGAGGATTCACGGTTCTGGGCTCAGGGTTGTTCTAAGGGGTTAGGGCTTATGGAGGGTAAAGGTCTAAGGTTTAGGGGTGTGGGTGTAAGAGGGCTCTCGCCCGTGTTGCGACGAAACTGAGTTTTCTTCCATGCATGAAATTGTCGCAATTCTAGCAGAACTCATACAGGAACTCATACAGCGTACTCAGACGAACCTTCCAGGTATAGGGTTTAGGGGTTTAGCGTTAAAGTGAAGTGAAAGGTGATGTCTCGATGTGGCAAAACTAAGGAAAAAAGGCATTCGCCACATCACGACCTTAAACACGGCGTGCAAAACCTACCATGCATTTGCTCTGGAATACCCCAGGCGCTGGCAGGCCGGGGAAAGTGAATCGTTGGTTTCAGCTATTGATTTTAGGCATTCTTTGGCAGTGGGGCCACTAGGGTATTCTGATATCTTAAAGTTGGAGCTTGCATTTAATCTTGAGGACCCACACCCCGGATAAAAAGATTAAAACAAAAAACGGGCCCTCAGAATAGCAAAAAACAGAAACCCTCTTCACAAGCCTTCAGCCTCTCGCGCTTCTGCAGGGTTTGGGATTGATTCAAAAAGGATGATCTCTATTCTGCTAGGACCCACGAATTTAAACGCCTTGGAAGGCACTTTTTATCATTACCCCTGATCGCACGGGAACCCACAAACACAGTAAAGACGACCACTGCAATAAACAGGGTCCAAATTAGGTCCGACAGGGACTAGACGTTTTTATCATGACCGCCTGCATGCTACGTCTTGAAGGAATGACCGCCCAACTTTGAACGGTTTTCTTCATTTTCCGGTTCGGAAGGCGCACATTCAATTGAAATCAAAATCCGGATTCAATGATGATTTTCTGACAAGGGGTAAACACAAATCATGAGCGTAACACATCACGCTTGCTCAGGAAAGCTCCAGCACCAAGGCACAAGAAACCGTGATTGCCGCTGTCCTTTTGAACTAAACTGAGGAGCTCATCTTGGCACGTCCCACACATGCCTAAGCCCGCCACCTCCATGATGAAGCCTGTCCCAAGCTTGCACGTACATCCAAGCCAACGCCACAAGCAACAGCAACAAAATCCATAGAAAATGATTTTGGCTCCCGGGAAATTGCCAACAAAACCAGCAGGTCATATGCGCAACTGTCAAGCATTGCGTCACGGAAAATTTCGCGTCGGCGGAATGCAAAATGGAATCGGAGAAGTGGGCGCAGCTTGCTGAAAGCAAGACCCCCAAAAGTGCAGACAAGACCTTTTTTGAATCCCACACCCACCCAGGCATTCTCTATGCAAGAAGCTTTTGAGGCAGTAACACACATGCTGCACACTGAGCAGATGTTCAAGACTTGCTACAGTGAGGTCTAAATCTGGGACAGTTACCAGACATGATGTACATGGTTTAATCCTAGTATCACCGTGTATATCGACAGTAGTTACCCCCGTCTCCGCTCACTTGCTGGCTTAAGGAATGGATATATGCGGCGAGCGAGCTCATGACTGTGCGCAGGACGGCTTCGGCCAGCGCCTATGGACGTGCAGCGTCAGTCCTATGCCATGCATATGAACCATAATCTGAACTCCTAGTATGCCCCTGAAAACCCCCTAAAACACTCCACTATATAATCCCCTATAGACCACCCGTAAAGGAGTTTAGTCTATCTCCATACTTGACAGGAAGCTGTGATGTTTCTGGCAGGGAAGGGAGAAGGCGGGAATAGCGTACAACAGTGGAGCACGAAAATCAATCAAACAGAGCACGAGAAGAACCCAGTGCAACCCACAACGTCGACGGCTTGCGAATCTGTGCACTGATATTGCGTGGGATAAACCCCTAAACCCTCAACGTTCCAGCACTGATCATGTTCCTACCCCCACCCAATGCTTAGGAGTACATAATATGGGCCCTGGAACGTCTCAAATATCCGCGCAATTGATATTGAACATCTGGTGAATCCTTTAAGGGTTCTGAAATTTAAGGTTATGGGGGGTTCAGAGCTTGTGGTTGAAGAGTTTTCTTCGCCCGCATTACCCCAGGAAGAAAAAAAGGATCCGTTTTTAAATAAGTATAAGGAATCCCATACCCCAAAACGTATCAAGGATCCCTAAGATTGATCTCTTTTTTGGTGTAGGATTTTCAGGTTTCAAGGTCTACGCATCAGTGCGCTGAATTGCTCGAAAGTTTGCTGAGGCCGGCGGCCAGAGACCCTCCAAAGACAAGTTACCATACCTAGGGTTTAGGGGTTTAGTCTTTGGAATCATATTCAGGGCTATATATAACTATAAGGTTTAGGGTTATAATACCCTCCCCAAAACTAAGATGCAAACCGACTGTTGCAAGAGGACAGCAGTCTTTACAATGCTCTTATGTAATTGGACTTACCGATTAGTCTTGTTTGGGGAAGATAACTAACTCGACAAGGAGTATGCAGAAATGCCGGGCGCAATCATGAAGGCCTGTTTCGTACTTCCCTCCCATAAACACTACCCCTAAACCCTATACCACACAACCACTCCTGCAAATTCTCTCTGCCTAAACCCCGAACCCCCACAAAACCCTAAACCCCCAAACCCCCAAACCCTCAACCCTGAACCCTAAACCCTACACCCCTAAACCCTAAATCCGGCACCCTAAAACCGTAAACCGGAAAACCCTAAACCCTAAACCCTAAACCCCAAGCCCTAACACCCCAAACCCTAACACCCTAAACCCTAAGCCCTAGACCCTAAAGCACCCTAAGCCCTAAACTTAAACCTAGAATGTATGCGCTTAAAGGCCTGACGCCAAAAATCTTGAAACCTTGGTTCTGTGATGGAGGCCGAGTCCGGAAAAAGCGACTGACTGTTAGGGTTCAGGGTTTAGGCTTTCGGGTTTAGAGTTTAAGGCTTAGGGTTTAGGGCTTAGTCCCCCACACCAAGATAGACCCCCAAGTGCCATAGTTCTTATTTATGGGGCCCCCCAAGAGGCCACGCCTAATTTTGGGAAACCCTGGCATGAAATCCTGGCACCTCCGGTAAGAGTTGAAACACTACCTGCAGGATGAGGGTTTAGGGCTTGGGGTTTAGGGCTTAGGGTTAGGGTATACTTGTAGACCAGAAAAGCCGTATGATAACCTCCAAGTATCCAGATTAATAACCGACTTACTAAGTCCCCCTGACCCTCCCAAGCCCCATATAATCTGAGTGTCCATTTTATGACCCCTTTTCTTTTCAATTTGATTCTCCATGGTATCGGCCACATTTCCCCCATATGCTCCTACATACCGCCAAACCCTAAACCCCATACCCTGAAACCTGAACTCTATATATATATATATATGTATCCCCTATAGGCCTCTTAAAAGGGACCCTCAGAATTCATAATAGTTATGGAAGCCCAAACCCTAAACTCTAAACCCTACACCCCAAACCCGAAACCCTAAATCTCAAACCCTAAACCCTAAATCTCCAGCCCTAAACCCTAAATCTCGAACCCTAAACCCCAAATCCTAAACCCTAAATCCCAAAACCTAAACCCTAAATCTCAAACCCTAAACCCCAAAACCTAAACCCTAAATCTCAAACCCTAAACCCCAAACCCTAAACTTAAACCCGAAATCTCAAGCCCTAAACCCTAAATCCCAGAACCTAAACCTGAAATCTCAAACCCTAAATCCCAAAACCTAAACCCTAAATCTCAAACCCAAAACCCCAAACCCTAAACCATAAATCCCAGAACCTAAACCCTAAATCTCAAACCCTAAACCTCAAACCGCCTGCGTTAACTCAGGATCTGCCACGAAGGTCTTCAAGCCCGCCTGAACTCTTTTGGATTCACTTTAGGGTTTAGGGTTTAGGGTTTTAAGGTTTAGTGTTTTAAGGTTTAGGGTTTAGGGTTTCTAAACTGGGCTCTTAACCCCACTAAACGACATAATTTGATGTTATTGAGATTATGGTAACCAAAAATTCGAAATTAATTTGGCGGCCCCTATAGTTAGGGTTTATGGTGGAGGGCTTGGGGTTTAGGGTTTAGGGCTTAGGATTTAGGGTTTAGGGTTCAGCATTTAGGGTTTGGGGCTTCGAAGTTAGGATTTAGGGTTTAGGGACGTTGCCGAAAAATGTGAAATCACATGAAAAGTAGAAGATAAAATGAAAGCTAGGAGTATATGAGCTATAGTCTAAACTCCTAGCATCCCCCTTAATAACCCCCATAATACTCTCCTATATAATCCCCTATAAATCCCCCTTTAAGGAGTTTAGACAATAGCTTATATAGGGAGTTCTGGGTGTGTGTAGCTTTTTGAGGGTTGCTTTGTATACTTGAGCAACTTTTTTTTGGTGGTTGAACCTGTTAAGATTATATTCCTTATATAAGATACTATACCCCAAAAGGAGGACATAATCTTACTCTATAATGGGTGCCACAGTATCCCCAAATAAAATACGACTCACTTGAAAGTGTCAGGCGACTTATAAGTCACGAGAGCCGGGTTTTAGGGTTTAGGGCCAGTGAAATTTAGGAGGATTCTAAATTGGATTAGAAGCCGGGTTACAAACAAATACCAAGTCCGTGGACCTTCAATCGCATCTGATCTTGGTCTTCGAGAGGGCTGGCGGGGGCAAATATGGAGGTCCTAAGGATTAGGGTTGCTGGTGTCAAGGGCTTGGAATTTGTCGGCTTGAGGTTTACAATGCTTCAAGATTCAAGCGTAAAGTTTTGGTCAGGGTTTAGGTTTTAGGGTTTAGGGTTAATCTCATTCCAATGTCCTCTCCGGGAAAACTGAAGGGTAAAGCATAAGTCGGAGGCACGGGTCTGGAGTCTCAGGCCTCACGCGCTTTTGCAACGACTACTTCAGAAGCCTGGGTAGTGATCTAGGGCTTAGGGGTTTCAGGCCCTAAGCCCTAAACCCTACAAGGGTTTGGGTTCAAGCGTTTTGCGTTTAGGGATTGCTCTAGGGGCCCCAGCCATAGATTTCAGCTCCATCACAGAATTCGTAAAGCCAGAACCCCTAGACCAAACTCCCTGGACCTCAAACGCAAAACTGAAAAACATGTACTACTGGGGCCTCAGTAATTGCCTGTATCGTGGTCCCAGATTCCATGTATAAAGAAGACCTCAAGTTGATATTGGCAAATACATGCATGGACCCCTTAAGTACCAAATCCCTTCATATAATTCCCATCTAGATCCAGTGTCCATTTCATTTCCGATTTGCTTCTCCATTATTCAGTCCTATATCGCCGCAAGAACTCTACATGCCCGTGTACAGCCACTATAAACCCTGCCCTTAACCCTGAGCCCTGAACCCTTAACCGTAACCCTGAGCCTTAAACCCTAAACCCTCAAGCCCAGACAAACTTACCATTCCTTAGAGCTCCTTAGTTCCAACAGCTTAAGCTCAACAATCCGCCCCCAAACCCTTAAAAAAAGCGCTAAGCTGTAAGAAACTACACGACTTCTTGCTCTGAACCATAGGTTTAGGGTTTAGGGC
>CAJNIZ010048000.1:0-25389 GCA_905231905.1 Symbiodinium pilosum | reverse complement strand
ATAATGAGGATTATAGTATAATGGGGTTCATATTGGGGTCCCCTATTTTGGGAAACTACCAAATGAGCCATAGCTAAAGTCCTTAAAGGGGGTTATATAGTGGATGATCTAGAACCAAAGGACATTGAAATGGGAACTGCTACTTAGGCTTTAGGGGTTTGAGGGTTACAGGCTCTAGGATTTAGAGGCTTCGAGCTTCACTCTCAGGGTCCAGGGCTTGGGGTTTGAGGCGTGGCACTTACACTCCTGGAAACTAACATGGAAACCCAAAAGGGGCCCTACAAAGACTACAGTCCCTTTAAAATGGGGCTATATGGGTTTCCATGTTAGTTTGGGGGAGTGTAAGTCTTAAGGTTAAAAGTATAAGAGTTTGGGGGAGTGTAAGTCTTAAGGTTAAAAGTATAAGGCTTGGAGGTGCTAAGGCTCAGGACTTGCAGCTCACAGAGTTTGGGGCTGAGGGTTTAGGAGTCGGAGCTTGGGGATATTATCCTGACTTGACCAGTCGGGGCTTTGGCTAATAAGAGTTGGAGCTACGAAAGATGTGACTCCCTTCACTTGCCCTGTAAAGTTTATTCAAAGTTCGGGGAAGAGGCCACTTAAAACTTTGCCAGCTGCTTGTGACGTAGACTGCCTGGTATTTCTATCCGCGCAGCATTAATCGCATACTGTTACATACGTACTATTAGAGATATTTCTTAGGATTGTTACTATGCTTATGATTCTGAAAAGTATCATCATTTGTGTTTCAGGTTTGAGGGCTGCCAGCAAAGGTTTCGAGCCTAAGGCCTTGTGCTCGTGGATATAGTCCCCCTTAAGTAGATAGAATATGGGGTATATGGGGATCTTACTATAATCTACCCAAAGCCATATTCTATCTACTTAAGGTGGGCTATAAGGGGAAGGACATCCACCATGGAACCCCGCCCCACATAGATGATAAGCGCTTTGCAGGCCACCCCCTAGACACAAGGAGCATTCCGGAAATCACAGACCCTGAGTCTTAAACTGTAAGGTGAAGAGTCTAAGTTCCAGTTACATATCGGATGATATAGGAGACGATTATAGGGCTTATGAAGAGGATACTTGGAGTTTAGACTATAATTATATTTGCGGCCTAAGTACATATTAGTTTGTACTTGGACCCTCAGGGCAGGGCACCCCTTCTGCCAAGACCATCGATGCACGAATCCTGGAACGGGCTCTATTCTTTCTATGATTAGAGTTTAGGGTTTGGGGTTGAGTGTGTTGGGTTGAGGCTTCAGGGTCTAGAGCGTTGTCTTTTTTTGTGACTATCACACTGGAGCTCACTGCAAGTTGTTTCTTGGTATGACATACTGAGAATCAAGAGCCCGCTGCATGCCTCACAAAGTCTGGGACGTTTCGGGGCCCTCGAAGTTCACAAGGATCACATAGGTGTTAAAGCATCTGCAGGATCTTAAATGTAGGTTTCCTAAACCCTAAACCCCAACCCTAAGCCCTTATAGTCCCCCTTAAGTAGATAGAATATGGGGTATGGGGATCTTATTATAATCTACCCAAAACCATACTCTATCTACTTAAGGGGGACTATAGCCCTCTGAACCCTAAACCTGAGACCTGGGTCATGCAGCCGCCAAGGCGGCGAGAAGGTGGTGTCAACTTCTTCAAGATCCGCTACAACAAGCCAATCAGCTGTTAAGACGGGACGCTTGGGGGGCCATGGGCGCTTACTAAGTAGGTTCCTATTGAGGATGATCGTGGCTCTTATTTGACCTATCGCGGCTATGAAAACCTGGAAGTCGTGGGCAATCGTATTCTAGGACCTTCAAACACAAGACCCGTACCGTTGAGACATTCAGGCAGTTGCCAAACCTGTGCCATTTTGCATGCAACGCCATTAATTACGCATTCCACGGAAAGCTACAGTATGCCTGTACTGTCCTTAGGAAGCATTGTTAATTTTTGTTGTAGTGTAACCGAAAGGAGATGTTAACGATGTTTTTTATAATAGGTCTAAGGAGACTACAGATGCGGGGCTAGGGGTAGCTGAGTGAGTTGGGGTTTACAGTCATCCGATCAAAATTATGATCCCTTTTTCGGTGCCCTAAATATGAGGTGCTGTATGATAATAGCGATCCAAAAATGGACCGGAATTTTGACAACCACCCGTCCTGGAGTGACGATACCTTTGTTGTTACGTTCTGTCAGAAATTTCGGTGCCCCTTCCTGGCGTGTACACGCTGACTTTCTAATTGCTTGTAGTGAATACTTGGAGAATCAGGGGGACTTGGGAAGTAAGCATGCTTGCAGTTTGTACAAGCCATACAGTGAGCCAGACCTGAAAGAGTTGCTTTCTGGGCTGCGCTTAGGGTTCTATTGGGGTTATATATTGGGGTTATATAGGGATAATGGAAAAGAAAATGGAAACTATAGGAATTATAGGGATTATATAGGGCTTATACATTGTTAACCCACTCACCCTCCGAGAGGAGAATGAGGGAATGGAATACGGTGATTATTTTATGGACCACTCTTGGGATCCATGTCTCCATTTCCTACTCACCACCAGCAACAATTGCGGACGCTGAGCTGCTATAAACCAAGAGGGGCTGAGGGAGCTGAGAGAGGGTGTTTCTTTAGTGATGCTATCATATAGGAGCCTAGATAATTGCCAATATTATGGTTCCATATTCCTTGTATAGTTTTAGTACATGTACATCAAATAGACCTCAAACATATATTGGTAATCGTTTAGCCCCCTGTCTTACACGCCTCCTTAGCAGCTATTCGTCGGGAATTAGCGTCTCTTGGGAATCTTTAGTTGTGCAATGCGAGCACAAAATCAAAAGCCCTTGAACGCTAGCCATGGGCTCCATCACGGCTAAGGGCCACCAAAAAGTGGGTTGCTGTTAAGGAGCTTAAACTAAGCTTCCATAATGAGGGTATATTGTAAAAAACAAGAAGGTTTCCTTATAATCACGACTTAACTCCATGCCAAAGGCATGCCGTTGAGCCCCACCCGAACCCCAAGGTCAGATACGGCTTTAGTAAGTAGGACTTAATATGCGATCCAGATTTATATGTTGCCCCTCAGTGGGATTTGAGAAGAATTTCCAACACCCGAAGTTGAGTTGAACAGTGCAGTCAAAACGCCACACTTCCCAGGTCGTCGTTGAAGTTTGTTGGCTCAGGTGGGAACCATAGTTCAGTTAGTGTTTGGGTTTCAAGGAGAAAGATGCGTTCATTTTGGGTGTTCCAGCTCATTTGAGATTCGGAACGTAGGGCTCAGGCTGTAGGATGACATAGTGCATTTAGGACCGTCATGAATCCTCGGCATGAGAGGTCAGAATGCTTTACTGGGGTTGTGGTTCAGAATTCTGCCAGAAGGACCCCAACACGCGGGGTTGCACAGTTTAGAGATATCCTCAGGTGCCCTAGCCTGTTTGAAAAAGCGTATGAGCTTGTCGGCTCAGACCCTCAAACCCTTGTCAGCGGTTACCAAAAGCCTAAACCTAAACAGGGGTTAGGGTTTAGGGTGTCTGTCTTAAAACCTCAACTCTTGCACCGAGCCCAAGGATGGCTGCTTGGAATCTCATGCACAAATCGCCCTGAACCCAACATCCTACACGAAGGCCTGCGGGACGTACACTGATGCCCGGCCTGATTCGCCCAGGATACCTAAATAGGCTCCCTAATCCCGAAGCGTCCCTATAACCCCTAAATGTCCCTGTAAACCCTGCAGAATCATCAAAGTGCAGGCAAGAGCAGCAGTTGGAGCAACTTACAATCCCATCCTGCCCTGAACCCTACACCACACTAAAACCCCTCGGCCCTAGACCCTCAACCCTAAACGCCAGAAGCCCAGAGCCATGCAGGACATGGCCATATGGCGACGTCCTTGCTGTGGGAGCGAGTCGGTGAGGCTATCTAACAGTTTCCCAAAATTGAGGAAAGGGTTCCTTGGGCTCCAGGTAGGCTTCAGGAATCTGGGTTTTCAGGTTGAAGGTTTGCGGTAGGTGCATCCGTTTTTTAAAGCATCTATGGATCAAGATGATCAAGAAACAGGCCCTGGGCTTTAGGGTTAGGGACTTTAAGGTTTATGGGTTCGCAAAAGAAATGCTCATGGGGACGCAGGGCTTAGGACAACATGTCTGCATCCCCGTGGAGATATCTTCTTTTCAGAAGACAGCAGTCTCTGTAGGAGCCCTTTTGCGTTTCACATGTTTACCTCACCCTTAAACCCATAAACCCACACCCTAAACCCTAAAACCCCTAAAACGCTAAACCCTAAACCCTATATAAACCTTAATCCCTAAGCCTCTAGTCTAGGATACAGATTGTAGGCCACTCCGACGCCTCGCCCTAAACCCCCAAAACCCAAAACTCTCTCTGGGTTTAGGGTTTAGGGTTTAGGGTAAACTCCCACTCTGCACCCTGAGTTCCGACCCTCAACTCTACGCCCTAAGGCCTGAACCTTAAACCCCAACCCAAGTCCAGATGACTGAAGCCCTAACCCCCACACCCGGAAGGTATTATATAGGGACTCATCCCTCCCATTTCTCTAAGTATACCTATATTATTGGGGTCATATAGGGAATAATGGAAAAGAAAATGGAAACTACTGTAGTATAATAGGGTATATGTTGGGATTATAGACCCCCTTAAGTAGATAGAATATGGGGTATATGGGATCTTATGCCCTTCAACTTCAACCCAAACATCCCAAACATCGTATTCCTCTACATCCGGAGATCAGGCGGATTTGGCCACATGGCAACTGCACAACGGCCACGTCCAGAGATGCCCCGTGACAGAGACATGTGGGGGTTGTAGGTGTTTGGGTTTAGGGTTTGGGGTCTAAACTCCCCAAAAGAGATTATATCGGGGATTATGTAGGGGACTACATCGGGGTTAGGGTTTGGGTTCCAGCACTGAAAGGAAAGATCGGGAGTGCATCAGGGTATCTGCAGGGGCCTATACAGGGACTCCACTCCTTCATCTTCATCTCTGGGATTCTCAACATCAGGGATTGTAAAGGGATCATCAGGGCCCTTATTCGTGATTCTATCCCTAGGGCTCCATGTCTATAAATAATACCTACATTGGGCCCCAAAGTCTATAAATATGACCTACATTGGGCTATTTGGAGCCTTAGGGTATGGGGCTAATTTTGGCAAGCTTGCGGTGAATGACGGGGTCAATGCCATCCTTTGTGGATGCTCGGGCCTAATGTCAAGGCCTACACAAGCTGCTCATACAAGCTTCCTGCTGGTAAGTAGGGAATAGGGGAATATACTATGTAGGGATCTTATAGGGATTATATTCCTAGATTCCCGACTAACCACCAATAGGCAATGCCTTGGTTCACGGTAGGTATGATCCGGTCATCAGATTATACATGGTTTCGAGGGGTGGGGATTTATCTCAGGCGTACATCTGCTTCATGACACCCAAGTTGCTCAGGCTCTACATCAGGTGTCGGTGCAGACTACAGTAATGCCAGTGTAGTATACTCAGCTTAAAATGACTACCTGAGCTATGGGACTTGTCTTTTTTCTAAGACTTCTTGCGTCTGCAGCCTGCAGCGTTTTGATGTGTCAGTGTCTGATCTGGTCGGAAGCACTTCTTGCATTGAGATCCATCATTTTCATAATATGCCGACTTCCTGTTGGGCTTTTCAAACTTAATTGTATAGAACCGTTAATGGGGACCACTATAGCCCCATTGTAATCCCAACTTATCCTTATTGAGGCTATGCGCACCTAGGGGCATCCAGGTTTTTTTAGAAGCCCCCACATGCACCGTTGTACAAAGTGTTTCTTTCTGTGGCTCAGGTATGGGCTACAACGACATGCCTCCGACTTGACGAAGGCTAGCGGGACAAGAAAGATTCTTCATGGGCCAGAAAGCGTCTTCTTCTGTTATTCAGAATGTGGGATCAAGGTTGAAGTTCTAGTCGGGCCTGGCCAAAGAATGACGACCTCACCCTGCCTCGCCCCACACAGTGTTGCATGTATAGAACGTGTTCTCACATGCTCCAAAACTGCGTGGTTTCTTGCTTTGGAGAGCTTTCACTTCGCCAGTAGTAGCCACATAACCCAAACCCAGACTTCAAACCCAAAAGCCCAACACCCTCTAAGCTCTGAGCCCAAGCCCAAGTCCCAGTACCCTCAGCCATTTTAACCGCTTAAACGTCAGCCATAGCTGAGGCCTGCACATGAGGACTAAGCTGCCCGAGCCTCCCTGACTGGGCCCTTCCACGGAGGTGTTAAAAGGGAAACCCCCGACACATATTTCCTTGAGACCGTCCAGGGGCTGGCAGGTCTTGGGGCTGCTATCAGAAATTGCTCCCAAAGCCAAGCTCCCACCTTCAGACCGCACCTCGAGGGATACGCCTTGCAGAGAACAGAAATTGCCCAAGCCTTGGAGCTGATCCCATACCAAATCAGCTGGTGCATTTCGTCAAAACCTTCAGGCGCCTCCGCGGAGTGCCCGGTGCGGCGAAGAGTCAGACAAAAAGCCCACGTTGAGCGCCGACCGCAGCCCTGCCAGCAACGGGATAGCACTGGTCTGCGAGGAGCAGTCAGCGGCACAGCAGCAGCAGCGGCTGCAGCAGCGGCAGCCTCACAGAAACCCAGCGTTGAGTGATGACCTCCTCAAGCGGCGTTGGTACGAGGAACGCCCAACATCACCCTGGGACCGCTGACACTTCTTGAGCAGTTGGTGTCAGCATCGTCTTGTGACGTTCGACGGTTCCGCACAACAGCCTCACCCAAAACCAGGTCGCCGCCTGAAGTGCGGCAATCGTTGGTGTGGACTTGGCCCCGGGGATGCCACTATAAGACTTCAAAATCTGAACCAAGCTGTAGATTGTTGGAACTCAGGGTGGTCATTGGGTGGGTTGACAGCTACGCATGGGTGCGACCGTCCAGGGTGTGCTCACACACCAGCGAGCACCCTATGAGGTGAATACACCTGAAGTCTTAAACCCAAAGGCCTAAACCATAAGCCTGAAACCCCAAACCCCCAAATTTAAGCTTTACACCCTGAGGCCGTCAGCTACGACGCAAGGCAGCTGGCCGTGTCTGGGTCCTATTAGAATGATATTTGGGAGTCTTGTTGTATAGGGCTTAGACGTAGGTGGTTACGGTCTAGGGTTTCCGGATGACATTTAGGAGTTTCTCAAATTTTGCTTCTAGAGTCCCTAATAGGGACCCCACGTACTCCCGTGTAACATATTCCTAAGGGCCCCTTAAGGCTCCGGTTTTTCTTAAGCCTCGTCCGATGTGTTTAGGGACACATTTTGGGGCTCAGGTTTTCTTCTGCTTGGCTGTCTTTGACTCTGCGACTGCGGGGCATTCTCAGCGATGGGAGTTGGGCCAAGGACATCCGCGGCTATGCGCAACAGGCAATGTTGCCTTCAAGCTCAAGCACTGCGACATCTGAGTCCAGGCGGAAGCGGCTTCCATGTTGATGTGCATCTGGCCTATGGGCTATGGGTGTTCAAAGGCTCGTGCACGAAACTGACCTGGATGCGTGCGCAAGTGTTGACCCAGTTTCCGACGACAACAGGGGCAACGTTGTGAGTGTCTTGCTGCAGGCAACGGACGTGCAACACACGAGATTTTGGGAGTCTCAAAGCTGGAGTCTCCGGATCGACCTTCATACTCTTTTTCGCAGTGACTCCGCACCTGTAGGCCTTTCACTGGGGCGCACGATTTTGGGAGGCTTCATTTGCCTGCGGCTCAGCCGCCCGGAAAGGTGAGAGGCAGAGCATCTGACAACAGGATCGTGTGCATGGTTTCAGGAGTGTTTCAGGCTTTAGGGTTTACCCGGACCACAAAAAGAGGTGAAATGATGGCCCAACATCTTTGAAAAAAATACCGCCAAAAACTGTCCAATTTATATACATTTGAGGTTCAGGCAGGTTGTTGCTTGTCAGTTCCGGGCTAATGAACAGGTAAGTCAAGGTGGCTATAAGTTGACGTGTTGGTGGAAAGCTACGATGCATTGATTGCTTCTGATTGGTTTGGGCACTCTATGTAATCAACCGAATCAACGTAATCAAGAATGCATGATCTCCCAAATTTCATAGGCTGAAAAGCAGTGCCCCACTTAAGCCGGGCTCTCCGAAACTTAGGATACAAGACTCCAGGTTGAGGTCTTGGGCTTCAAGGTGAGGGGTTTGCAAGAATCTGGCGTAGGCCTCAAAGTCTCGACGTCGCACCTTGTGCGTTGTTCCCCTGCTGGTTATGATGCTTAGCTTAGGGCTTAGGTAGCCTGCGAAGAGGTGTAGCGCAGAAGCATGCGAATTGGACATCCGGTTGCCCCCTTGCCTCTGCCGAATGGCTGTGTTTTGGTTTTGTTTTTGTAAGCCCCCGGGACCACACATCTTACAGAGGGCAATGTGTGGGGAAGGTAGTGCCAGTGTTGCAAGAAAATGCGCTGGGAGGGGTCATTTTAAAGATGTGCAAGAACCACTGCGCTACCATTATCATTACACCTGAGACTTACCGTTTCAAAGCTAAGATAGGGTGCCTAGCAAGAAGGGTGAATGCAAACTGGGAGACTTGAACAATGAGGCCTCGTTCTGGGGCCTTGCATTCTGCAGACGCTCTTCATGTACAGACCTTCTATATGAATGCATAGCTTCAAGCTAAAGCCTCTATAAACAGCATCCTTCATGTATGGACCCACTAAGACGGAGGTTTGTAAGTTGATAGCCTTAGAGTGGAGGCTTTAGGGTTTCCGGTCCAGAGTTTCGGGCTCAGGGGTTTGAATTTGGGATATGCGCCCATGTACTTTTGGCTTTGGAATCGTTGGTCATTCGGATAGCATCCGGCAGGATCATACAAATATTCCTAAACCTACAGATTTATAGTCACGCTAAAGTAGATAGAATATGGCTTTGGGTATACTATAACAAGATCCCCATATACCCCATATTCTATCTCCTCAAGGGGGACTATATAGGGATAGATTAGGGTTCAAACTCTAAGCTTCCCATAATGGAGTCATGCTTATGTGAAAGGCATTGATTTTGATGGGACTACCCTGGCAAACCCTGGCCAGACTCGAAGTCTTTTTGTCGAGATATCTACAAGTTCAGGGATTTAGGGTTTAGGGTTTAGGACTGTGATTGTGGGCTTTGCTGCTGCAGAAGCAAGCTTGCGCATTCCCCCTAAACGCCTAAGCCCCTAACTCTCAACCCTTGACCATGAGTGAGTCTTGCCTTGCCCGCAGGCTCAAACCTCCCACAAGAATCCCAGCAACCAAGTCCCACCTTTAGGGTTTTTGGTTTAGGATTATGTAAGGGTTTCGTGTTAAGGTGTTTTTAGGGTTTAGCCTTTAGGTTTTTAGGTATTAGGCTTGAGGAGTTTGCTTGTCAAAGAGATTGAGCAAGCACACTCATAACCCCTATAACCCTGAGACCCCAGTGTCAACCTGCTTGCTACAGCCCCCTGGCCCTCCAGCGTAAAACAAAAAGGCATAGGTGAAGGCATTCCTCCACCAACAGGAGTAAGTAGCTAGCCGTGCCGTGCCCTCTGTGTCAAACGCTGCATGCTTAGATTAGGCGGCATGCCGGCCACCCTACTTGAGGGCCTTCGATCTAAAGAGCCTTGGACACGCGCAATGCTATAAGAGCGTAACAGCTTCTTGTGCGAACGTACGCACGCGTGATCCTTAGTATTGAAAAGGTTTTACGACAAGATAGCTTTGCAAAGGAGTCCTGATTGGGCAAAGTGCATGGACCTTCATGATATTTAACCCTGAGCCGTAAACTTCAAATCGAAGAAGACGTTGGAATTGACCGTGATGTCGGCTAGCTGCGAGACTGGCGCGGATACAGTGGAGGACTCGCTGGGGGGGTTTGGAATTTTGGGTCCTAACACCCTAAACCCTAAACCCTAAATTGAGGGCTCAGCTCATTGTATACAGGTCCCGTGCCGTGCTTGAGTCCTCAACCAGACACCCTAAGTGTAATCAGAGAGTGTTGGTGGCCCCTACACCTAAAGCTAGGACCCTATGGCCCCTACACCTGAAGCTAGGGCCCCATGACTATCACAGAAGTCTCCCAGGCACAACTTTGAGGCCTGGGTTAGCCAAAACTTCTTATTAATGTGGGTTCTCTACCCCTTTGGTAAGCGCAAAGTCTCGCTTTAACACCTGAGGCACTGGGGAGGTTCTCCCTTCATAGCCTTTGCAGAACCTGAATATTCCAAAAGCTTACATACATCCTAAGCCCTAAACCCTACATCCCCAGAACCAACATCCTGCACCAACCCTAAACCATAAACCCTAAACCCCTAAACCCTATAAGCATGAAATCTCAAAAGCCTGCAACCCCCGCTCTCAATCCCCAAAAACCCGCATGAGCTGTAGTCTACACTCCTTGAAGAAGGGGTTAGATAAGGGATTATGCAGGGAAGCAATATACAGGTCATTAAGGGGGATACTACTGTTGATACCAAAAATCCTGCATGACCTTAGTATGCTATAATACCATAATTCCCAAGGTATAAGGTACCTAAGGTCATGCAGGATTTCTAGTATCCACCGTAGGATTTCAGACTATAGCTCACATGAAGCTTCTGGGTCCCTGAGGATGTCATCTCTGAAGAGTTTCAGGCTTTGCTCCCTCCGGACGCAGAATTCGAAGTCCGCGTCAACGAACGCGCTGGGCGATACATGGCACCTGGAATTGATTATTTCTAGTATATTAGTATATATTATTGTTATACACTACTATACGTTTCCATACTACCCTCGCTATACTGCCCCGGGAACCATATGTCCTAAACCCTGGAGTTCAGGGCTGAATTCTAAGAGAGGCTTGAATAGGTTAGGTGGACCCCGCACCCTGTAATAGTGGTATAGTAGGCATATAAGAGGACCCTAACATACTGTAACGCATAGTCACTATGACTGGGTGGGGGTGCTCATGTTGCAGAGGGTTTTTCAGGCCCAGTCGTGAAGGCTGTGCTTCAGGTCCGACACTATTTGCTGGCCTTTGGGTTTCTTCTGGGTCATGGAGAGAGTCCGTGTGCCAGAGTTCAGCTTTCGGAAAGATGACTCCTAGGTCATCTGGGGTTCTTGGGGGCTCTTGGAACAGAGATTATAAGAGGATTATGGGAATCCCGTTTAAGGATTATATATGTTGGAGGGAGTCCCATCTAACAGAGGGAGTTAACTTACGGTTCCATAGAGTACCCCATGTTTGGAAGCCCCTTGTTGAGAATTATCTGCAGTTAGGGCGTAGGGACCCTAAACCCTAAACCCTAAAAGCGAGAAAAGGGGCCAAAAGTTGGCCTGAATTCTATCTACTTTTCTTACCGGTTCTTAGTAGGGAATAAAGGAAGATGATCCCTACATAATCCTTATTTACCATATTCCCATTTTCCCTACTTAGAGGCAGTAAGTTTTGGAGTACAGGTAAAATCCTAATATCGTGTGGGTGGTGGCTAAGCTGCAAGGTTAGCCGCGTGCCTTTGGCGAGCGACACCTGGTTTCTGGTTGAGGCTTGGTGCAGGGTTTATGGTTGAGACCATCTGCGCCTCCCCTCAAGAAGAGAATCATACATAAGCATGTACGTATAATATATGTATGTATGCATACACTCATAGAGAGAGAGAGATCTGCCATAAGCATGAACATATAATGAGAGATAGACAGAGAGCAAAGGCCTGCACGGCTCCTTCATGGGTTTCGCACCATTATTCGGAGCCCCCGAATTCTACGCAGAATTGTGGGATGTCGCTTCCAGGGATTGTTTTCCAGCTTGGATTGCGATCTGCGAGCCACAAGACTAGGTCCTAGGTATCCCAAGTGGTGCAAGACTTCCTCCACTGGCCGCGCTGAGTTACCCTCGCCCCCATGTACCACAAGCAAGTATTCCAAATGATTACATTATAGTTTTCATGAACCACAATGGGAATACTTCAAACTACTGTTGATGCGAAAAATCCTGCATGACCTTAGTACACTTTAATACCAAAATTACCATGGTATAAGGTATAAGGGTCATGCAGGATTTTTAATATCCAACCTAGGGGGGTGGGAGCTTTTAAAGTAGGAAGAGAGGGTTGGCATGGCGTGCGCGTCAGCCTGAAGCACTACGCCCCCAATCTCAACCTTCAGCGCCAAACCTTTGTGGTTATGTGGATCCTTTTTTTTATTCCTATATTATACCACCATTGATGGGTGGAGGGTCCACCTGACCTACAGGGTTTAGGTTTTAGGATTTAGGGCTTAGGAATCCGCAAACTCCAGATCCCCAAATGTAGAATAACAGCATGTTTTGCTTTCTTCATGCTTTTTGCGCCACCATTCTACCTTCTTTTGAGATGCAGGTGACTGCTGGTGACCCTAAATTCATAAAATCCTGCAGGCCTGAACCTTAAACCCTACACTTTTCAACCGTATGCGCCCCAGACGCCACTGGTTTGCTGGCCGCTGTCACGGCAGGAGGGTTTCCTCGGGCTTGTTTACAGGTTTCTGCAGTAGGCCGCTTCTACCCCTTTTGGGGTTCTTCGTTGAAAGCTAAAAGAGCGGGCTCTTAGTATTTCTCGGCTACTGAGGATCCGCGCTTATGAGAGCCTGCAGCGTCTTAAGGGTCCAGGAGGGCTTCTCCAGGGTTAGGGGTTACTGTTTCAAAAAAGAGCTGCAGTCTAAATTCCCGAAGGGGGTTAGATGGGGGATCATATAAACAGGGCATATGAAGGGGGATACTAGGAGTTTAGAATATAGCTATCGCTCATATGGATTTGATGGGTTCTTCACGAGTTTTGTTCCCTTGTAGCTGTCCGATGAGTATTGGTGGCAACATGAAACCCAATATCAATCAATCTGTTACAATACTTTTGCAAACTTGACAACCCTAAATCCCGCATTAAATCCTAACTGCCTAAGCCCTAAATCCCTCATTAAAGCCTACATGCCTTAGCCCTAAACCCTAAACCCTTCACTATACCGCAAGTCCCTAAGCCCTAAATCTCTAAATCTATAATAAGCCATCAACCAAAATTTTTGTTTTCAGGTTTAGGGTCTTGAGATGAGGGTCTTGGGAATAGGCGCAGAGATTGCAGTTTCGGGGTTTACGTTTCAGGTTGTGGTTAGAGGGTCATTTACGGTGGAGGGTTAAGATTAAGTGTTTAGAGTCAATGCGGTTTAGGCACCTCTTCTTTGCAGCAGGGGATTCGATTATGGCCGGCTTTTTGGGAGCTATGGCTGTCAATGTCGAGTTTCTGAGCAATGCTGCTCATCCAATTATTCATAGCTTTAGATGGCAGAGTCCTACCCTAGGCCGTTCAAGTCTTAGGGCCGAACCTGTATTATCCTCGACTCCAAATTCCAAACCTTACAGCCTAAGCCCCTACCTGGACCCCCTAAAGTATGTAGAGTTATGGCCTTTTGGGCTATATTTAGGTGTTTTGGGCGATTATTTTACATACTTTTGGGGTTTAGGTAGACCTAAAGTCTAAGCCTTAACCTCCAAACTCCAAACCTGATACTCTACAGCCACGATTCCAACCTGACCCCTAAACACTCATCTGGGAGTTGCCCAAAGATTTTTTAAAGAATTTTTACTGGCCTCCCATGTTGAGCAACTTTTATCTCACCTACTGGGTTGCTGTTAAGGCACTTGAATTTCAGTTACCAGAATGGTATATACTAATTATTTCATGAATTGGTTAGTTATTTGGTATGTTTCCTCAGTATAGTAACTGAAATTAAGTTCCTTAAATCCACATATTCCCTCAGTTTCCTTTTCATTTTCCATTATCCTTTATAGGAGGATAATATCCCTGAACCCTAGACCCTAAATCCTAAACCCTAAATCCTAAACCCTATATAAGTTCCTTAACCGCAACCAAGCCGAGCCTTGACGCCATGGGAAACCAAGCTCTGTGTGTGGGGTCGCCGGATGATGTCGCGGCGCATGTGCACCCTGTGCACCAATGCGACTTCCCCATGTACGTGGTAAAGGCAGTAGGGTTTAGGATTTAGGGTTCAGGGTTTAGGGTTCAGGGTATGTGCTAAAGGCAGCAACAGTGGTGGACAGGGTTGAGGGTTTAGGGTTCAGGGTATGCGGTAAAGGCAGCATCAGGGGTGGTCAGGCTTGAGGGTTTAGGGTTTAGGGTATGTGGTAAAGTCAGCATCCGGGGTGGAAAGGGTTGAGGGAGAAGGCAGCAGCCTAAACGATTGCTAAGATGATGCTCCTGGAATCCTTGCATAATTATGGTCATGGGCCAGTGCTAGTACTGGGTACCTCAACGCCACCTCACAATAAACTCTATCGACCCCTACACACACACCCAAGTTCCATTTCATGTTCCATGTTCTTTTCCATTTGATTCTACTTGTTTGAGGTGATCTCCCTAAACCCTAAATCCCTTACATGACCCCTATAGGGCGGGATATTCCCTAATCCTAGGTTGTCAGATCTTGACCTTTGAGTTGAGCGTCTAAAGTTGGGAGCCCTTAGGTTGAAGATTTCGAGTTTAGCGCATGAAGCTTGGGTAGCGCTTAGGGTTTTGGGTTTACTTTAGGGTTTGGGTTTAGGGTTCAGTGTTTAGAGTTCAGGTGTTAGAAGTCATGGTGGAGTGCCCAGAACATGAGTGCTTTGGGCTCAGAACGTGGCCTGCAGTTCTAGATGTTAGATTACGGTTTCGAGTTCCGATTTCTAAGTTGTCTCGGGATCGGGACTAAGGAGTCGCCTGTTCGTTGAGTTTCACGTGGGTATCCCCAAAAAAGGCTGTTTACGTGGCTTGCTACATCGTTCCCCACTTGTTCATGACTTCCGTTTCATAGTCTTGAGGCCACTCTAAACCCTTAACCGCTCTGGGCTTAGGGTTTTGGGTTTAGGGTTTAGGGCTTAGGGTTTAGGGTTTAGGGTGTGGTATCCGGCCCTTGCCTGTCTTGGTTTCCAGCTCAGGGTTTCAATCCCGAAGATCCTAGGTAGGCTCAGACTCCCAATATCCCCCTATCGCTACGACTCTAAGATGACACGAGTGTTTTGTAATGTGAAAGCTTCCCAAAATAGGGGGACCCCAATATTTATACTACTCCTTATTCATGTTTGGGAAATCCTCATATACCCGCCTAAGACAGACCTGATTCAAGCTTGCCCTCCGTGCAGGAAGGCTGAAAACGATCCGTTTGGACCTTAGTAGGCGCGCATCGCGTATTCAACAATGTGTCGAACAGCAATCCTCAGGATATGCTTGATGTTCAACTGTGACGACCTTTTGGACCCCATAGCCCCCTACAATCGCTCGATATTGCTAGTGCTTACTAGTGTTGATATTCATAGTCCTGCATGACCTCAGTTCACTGCAATATGACATTGCCCAACATACTTGACATCTATAGTCTTCTTAAGTAGATATAGAATATGGGGTATATGGGAATCTTATTGTAATATACCGGAAGCCATATTCTATCTGCTTAAGGGGGACTATACCCTAAACCCTAAATAGTAGTTTCCATTTTATTTTCTATTATCCAATATAACCGCTATATAATCCTTATATCCTGTGGGTCATGTAGGATTTTTGATGCGAACCGTAGGAACACCCCGTCTTGAGAAGCTTCCAGTTTTCACCGGCAACGGCAGGCGTTGGACTTTCTCAAGATGGAGGGGCCACCGCAGGCTCCGAATCTAGGATTCTTAGGGTTTAGGGTTCTTGGAGTTGGTATTTAGGAGGTTTATTGGTGTGGGGATTGCAGTTGTAGAGTTTGGGGCTTGAGGTTCAGAAGGGGTATTGGGATGCAGGGTTCGGGGTCTGCACAATCCACGTGCATGTACATATTGCATATATACAAATACAAATAGATCCAACTGTATATATATATATAGATATACACGCACACAGAACATTTTGGGGGTAGGCGCGTTATACTGGGTTCTTACTCGACCATAATGCGGCCACCTAGTAACTAGTAAATAGCGTGGTAGCCCGCAACGTTGCTCAATAGAAGTTCTGCAACAGCGAGGGGCTGCTGGGATTGCTAGCTCTACTCAGAGGATCATGAGGCTTAGAAACTACTTGTAGTAGCTATAGCTGAATTGTCCTACATAGGATAGCCAGGAGAAAGTCCAAAGCACCAAAATCCTCACAAGTAAGCTTATAACCCAGCCATCATGTAGACCCATGATTTATGAACCCCCTCCTTTTAGGGGTCTCAAAATTTGGATGCATATTATAATCCTCATTAAGGGGAGGGGGTTTATTAATCAGTGGTCTGAGTTAGGTCGTTTAAGTCGCATGAAGATCCAAGTACAGTGTCGGGTCCCCCTCCTTCAGTGCATGCAGGCAACCCTCCGTAAGTTTGGGATCACGAAGGTGATTAATTCTTTACTGGCCATGGCTTCTTTTCTCGCCGGCACCTAAGCCCTCTTGTTTTTGATATATATTCGGGACCTCATCTTACTGGGTTGATATATAAAGTGGGTGCTGAACTTCATGAAGCTTCACTTTTTTTTTGTAGATTTTTTGATCGAGCGGCTAGCAGAGACTCAAAGCTTGAAAATGTGCACTCCGGACGAAAAAACGTGATCAATAGCTGGGAATGCGAGGAGGCTAGGAAGCCTGCGCGAAGCTGTATAATAATGATATCTAGAAATTACAGGAACATATATATGTATATATATATATATAGCAACTATGGCTGTTCTAGAAGCATGAAGTTGCAAATTTAAATTGCAAGGGTGTTGACTCTGAACTCATTGGCTGCCGTACTACCCCCTGATACTACCCCAAGCTCTGGCGGGGCAGTATACGGCGGGGCGGTAGGGTAGCCCATGGCGATAGGCGCACCACGAGCTGCTGTCACGCGGGCTGCTCCATCAGTGGGAGCCTGGCATGTATGTCACTTGGGTAGTATTTTATTTGGAGATACTATGGTACCCATTATAGAGTACGATTCTATCCTACTTTTGGGTTATAGTATCTTATATAAGGAATATTATCTTACTAGGTTTAACCACCAAAAAAATTGCTCACTTGGGCTGGACCTGGCCAAAGCTTTGAGGGAGAGAGGCGACATGGGGGTTTCCCAAGATTTTGGGTACTTTGTTGGGGGTCCCTAGAATAAGGAGTATGGGTTTAGGGGGTCCAGGGTCTATACTGGCGTCTTCCTATTTCGGGAAACTGCCAAAGGTAGTCTTGAGGAGTTATTGCTTCAAACCATGTGATGTAGTTGCCCGAAGAACGGAACCCTGTTCTAATCGTTTAGGGCCTTTTGTAGTAATGAAACAAGCTAATTTCTTTCCCCAAATGTTCAGTCCATCTTAGTTGTTACCACAACGGAAATCGGAATCAGCGCAGCCACGACCGCCCCAAGATAGTGTAAAGCGGGCCCGTAGCATGGCACGCCGATTTCAAGATGAGTCCTACATCAGGGCTCTGATTTCAATGGAGTCCATATGGGCCCATATTTTAGCCTCCCTCATTCCTGGAACGGTATTGTATGCAAACTCCCTGTTCCTCAAATTCGTGTGCGAAGCACTACGGACCCTACACGTGGGATTCAGCAAACTCAACAGCCTTGCAATACCCAGAAAGCTACCATGCCCTGCAAAACACAAACTTCAAACCCCAATTCGAACTTTACAGCCTTTAAGCTTCCCACGTTCAAACGGAGCCCCTTTCTCAAGCCGAACGCCATCCATGAGGTTATTTTCGTGTCGCACCAGTGGCTAGGAAAGTCCCATCCGGCACTTTGGCAGCATCCTATTCCCAAACTCCAGGAATGCAAGTGGCGCAAAACGTCCGAGGACTTTGACCCTCTAGCATATATAGTGTTGTACATACATTTATACATATGTATATACACACATATATGTATACACACGCACACATATACATATATATATATATATATGTATATATATATATATACGGGCTTTTGTGGAAGTGATAATGGATTTCGCACGTTTATAGATCCTCTTGGAGGTCAAGTCTGGGAATTTTTGCGGTTACAACTATTATTCTAATTTTTATTGTTAGCTATTCTTCTTCTTCTTACTACTACTACTACTACTACTACTACTAACCCTTAAACCCTAAACCCTAAACCCAGTTAGACTAGTTTCACTATTATTTACCCCAGGACCCATACGGCCAGCACTGCGACGTCCTCCGCGAAGCCCTCTCAAAGCTGATGGACGGGACACTGGAGGATTGGCTGTAAAGGGGGATATTGGGGCTACACAATATGGTATATTCTAGTATATTCTACTATGTATATTAGAAATATATTATAGTATATTGGGGCTAATACAGGGCTAATAGACAAGACAATGGAAGCTACTATGATATAATAGGATGTATATGGGGGTTATGGTAGCGGTAGCGATTCCTTTTTTTGGAACAAACCACCCAAATTCCTGCGTAGCAGTACAAAACCCTATGTGTCCCTTAAAGTAACCTCTGATTTTTGGAAACCTTTTCGGGGTGGAGGTGGAGATCGAGATCGAGGATGAGTCGGCCACAAGGCGCCTGCGAGGAACAGACATCCGCAAAGCGCTTCTTTGATGGATCGTGCTTTCGGGTTTGGGTTTAGGATTGAGGGTTTAGGGTTTCAACACTTAGGGGTCCCTACAATTAAAGGGGAAGCTATTCTAAAACCCAAATACTAGAGGTTACAGTACTTTAGAAATCCAAACGATGCAGGATGCTCTTCATCTTAAGAATAATCCTTTCGGACAAGTTTGCGACTTCAGCGTTCCTTTGAGTAAGGGCTTTCATTGCTGTTGGCCTTGTCAAGGGGTTTCACCTAAACTCTAAACAATATACAATCCTGCAGAAGGACCCCTGCACTCCCATGTTGCTACACAATCCTCTCCCCCAAATAAATAATCAACCGCCTGATAATAAGCATTTCCCTCTAATATACATATACATATATATATATAGGTACTACATTGGAACGGTGATTATCAGGGGCGTTCACTATGTTGTTGGCTAGGAAAGACATGCGCATGGGCATGTTGTGGCTAGAGTCGTCATGTTTCCCAAGCAAGGCCCAGAGTTAAATCCAATAATTAGGGTGTAGGGTTTGATGCAATAATTTGAAGCGAACGCTTTGCTTGGAGGAGCCCCAAGGCGTGCAGGATCTGAGAAACCCCCTCAACCCTGTCCCATAAAAAGCCCTGACCCATTCCTTTAAATCCCCAATCCCTGCATCACAACCCTTAACCCCCAACCCATAAGTCCCTACCTGGACCCCCTAAAGCATGTAGAATTATAGCCTTTTGGGCTATATTTAGGTGTTTCGGGCTACTACTTTACATACTTTTGGGGTTTAGGTACACCCTAAACCCTAATTCCTGAACCAAAGTCACCAACCAGATCAGGTTTCTATTCTTGGACTGGTGCCTCGGGCTTGCAGGGTCTACCGGACTAGGGTTAGGGCTTCAGAGTTTAGGGAGTAGGGATTAGGGTTTAGGGTTTTAGGGTTTAGGGTTTAGGGTTTTAGAGGTTTAGGGAGTAGGGATGAGGGTTTAGGGACTTAGGTTTAGGGACTTAGGGTTCAGGGTTTACGGATCAGGTTTTATGGTTCAGGGTCTAGGACATGGGGTTTAGGGTCTAGGTTGGGAGCTGGGTTGCAGCTGAGATGAAATACCTAAACCCTCTAGGATTTGTGTTCGTCCGATTTCTCAAGGGTCACGCATTTTTTTTGTTTCAGCAATTAGTCTAAGGATATCTGGGTCAAGCTGTTGGGGCGAGAGTTTCCTTCCAGGAGCGCTGGGTGCGCATGGTTCTTGTCGAAGCCCCCGTTTTGTAGTTTTGCTATAGGGAACTGATTGAGGGTCCCTGTGCTGTAGCTGCAAAGGGCTTGGCGGGCTGGAGAGGAAGTAGCGTACCAGTGGCTTGCAAATTGTCCTGCACAAGATCCAGGTTTAGGCTGGACGCTTCAGCCAACTGGCCTTCATGCCCCCTACAAGCCCGAGCTGGGGTCAAGGTCTGTCAGTTGCTTCGAGCACAGTGTTGATGCAGTTTTTGCCTTAACTTTTCTAAAGCTGGATTCTACCAACCCAAGTGGTGTACCTAGCCAAAGCATGTCTCCGAGCACCTGGGACCGGGGGGTTTATGAGGTTCTCCCGCTCATTGTTTAGCGCACAAGGGTTCTGCATTAGGGCTGTTGCCAGCTTTGCTCGGGATGCATTTTCCTGAAACCCCTAAACCTCAAACCCTAAACCCAAAACCCCCAAAAGGAAGGGCCCCATAAAAGAGACCATTTCTGAGCCTTGACGCAAAACCACATCTTTTTAGCCGAAAACTTGCCCTAAGAAAGAGCACACGTAGACAAGAAGACCGAGGGATCATACAGGGATCATACAGGACTATATCGGGGTAGCATGGGGTTCTGTAGTGGCCATATAGGATTCTATGAGGTTATGTAGGGGTTATATAGGATAGCGGTCATATCCCTCAATCTCTTTCAGGCTCCCTAACAGTATCTTGCCATGTTGGGGGGATTGTTGGGTCTCTGAGGTTTGCCATCCCACAGATAACCGCCCGAGCGTCGGGCGTGAATGAGGAGGTTGCCCTGTGGTAAAGGGTGCCCCTTTCCCACAGACAAACGGGCTCTGAACACATTGAGTCCTTTCTGTGCGCTTTTCCAGGAACTGATAGGTACAAAATTAGTTGGGAGTATCCTGTAAATGGCGCTTCAGACATGGAACCGTTCTGTGAGCTCTAGGTAGTCGCCAAGAACTCTACCACGTGAGCACAAACTCATGCATTGAGAGCAGGTGCCGGCAAGTTAGCCCCGGCGTAGAGGCACTGGAAACAAGATCTTGAGACCCCGCTTGTACAGAAGTCATCGCGGCCGCTTTTCTTTGAAATGGCGAGTATCTCATCTCAGGAGGCCGGCGTAGATAGTTTAGCGAGAAGAATTGGAAATTCAGTCAACAAGATTCATAACGTGAACCTCCAAGCCTTACTTGGAATCTCCTAGCCAGACCTTGAGTCCTACACAAGCCACCATCAGCCACGAAGCCCAGATACTCTACTGTCCCCGATAATAACCGGAAGCCCATATGGGCATATTGAAGGTTGTCGAAGTCATGGTCCCTAGCTGGGTACCCTAAATTCTTGGGGCCGTATGATGCAAATAGAGGCCATACTTCATCCTACTATATAGGCTCCCTTTTAAGGGACTGTAGTCTACGCTAAACCCTAAACCCTAAACCGCCCCTTCTAGGCTTCTAGGCTTCCAATTTTTTCTGCCAGGGCTGGAATTTCAGTATCTGCCGGAGCAAGCTTCTGGATCCTATAGAGGTTAGAACAACATTTCGTGATGATGCTTGTTTTACCGTTGGTGGAGGAAATCTTGCACCACTTAGAGCCTTAAAATACTGCAATTTCTAGGACTTTGGGGGCTTAAGGTGGTGCAGGATTTCTTCCATCAACAGTATGTCCTACTAGACTCTGCATTTCGCGTAAGGTTTACCATGAAGCAATCAGTTCCCTCTGAAGCCCCGTCCAGCATTGCCGCACTGGTGCATAGAGAAGCGGTCTGAATCCTAGCCCCTGAGCACAGGCTAGACCCCAAACCCAAGCTAAGCCCGTATTTCTTACACAACCAAAAACATCAACCTTAGCCCCTCAACCCTCCTAGACGGTGCTACGGAACCTACCTTTCTTGGGTTATGTGCTTGTTTCTCTTGGCTAGAAACCCATCAACGTGGATTTCATGGTGTGCCGAAGGAAGCCCAAAAACCCTGAACCCCAGTCCCCGACGTGACAGGTAACCAAGTCCGATGCTGCAAAAGCTGTTCAAAGTATCCCTTTCTACGTCGAGGCAGGGTCTTTCTCTTGCGTATGCCTAGCTGGGAATGGGAGAATGGGTTGCAGTCAGCAAAACGGGGGTTTCCCACTATCTGGGGAACTAAGCATCAGTAAGGTTCCGGGGCTTGACATTTTGGGGTTGGGGTTTAGGGTTTGGGGTTTAGGGTTTAGGGTTTAGGGTTTGGGGTTTAGGGTTTTGGACCTAGAAGTTTGCCAAGCCCTATGGCGGCTTAAACACAACTTTCTGAAGTTTCTCAGTTCAAGGTTTTGGGCTTTACGGATGCGCCTAGGGGGTTGGAGGGTGGAGTGCTAGGAAATGGGAGAGAGCCTGCTATACGTGGAGGCCATTGCGGTTTAGTAGCTACGGAAAACTGGCCTCATAGGGGTTATACCGTTAGGAACCCATGCTGCCAGCAAAACTCGGGTGAAGAAGGGGACGAATTAGTTGAAGAAGCTATTAATCAGCGGATGCAGGTTTTGCAGTGGGCCTTCGGCGTGAGTTTGAGAATTCTACAAGGAACATCCTAAACCCTAAGCCCTCAGCCCTAAATCCTTACCCGCGTGGTTCGCAATCATTCAAGCTCCAGGTCATTATGTGAAAGTTGTACGTAAAGCAAGCTAATTACCATGCATCTGCTGCCCAAAACCTGGAGCCACACATGCCCTGGGCCCTGGGCACAGGGCATCATTGAGACTAAAGCATGAGCGAGCTGGAGTGGTCTTTGCCTAAACCCCAATAAAGGTATGTAAAATAATGACCCTAAACTCATAAGAATAGCCCTAAGGACCATTATTCTACATATATTTAGGGTCCAGGTGGTAGGGTTTAGGGTTTAGAGCCGAGCTGAGACATTCTTTCAGGATCCATGCTTGTTTTGAGTTTCTACATGGGGATGGCTTCTATCATGAGGGTTGCAACATGTCAGCTTGCCCCATATGGCTAGTATGAATAGACGTCCTACAAATCGCATTTGCAGTGGCCTTTCTCGAAACTCGTCCCCAGTGATACCCTTGTCTTGGGATCTCCCACATGGGCTTACTTAGTAGCTTCCAAAAAATGAGGGGGCCCCGCTAGCGGGATGCACGGTTTAGGAGTGCAGGGTGTAGGGTGTAGGCATGTTTAGGCGATTTAGTTTTGGGTTTAGGGTTAAGGTGCAGGATGCATGCCTTTTGTCTTGCACATGGTCAAAAATAGCGAGGTGAGTGAATCAAGGCGTCCACGCAAACCCATCGCTACTGGCTTTAGACTGTCTTGCTGTAGATAAAGGAGCTCAAATACATGCACAAAACTGAAACACGTTATTGACCGCCACTCCATAGTATGGGTAGTTTAGGTCAAGTTCCTTAACGCTGGGGCTCCATGTCTATACATAGTACCTACATTGGGCCCCAAACTCTATAAATATGACCTACATTGGGGCTATTTGGAGCCTTAGGGTAAGGGCAACCCAGTAGAAAGACTCTCAGGTCTCAGATGTGCTCCTGGCGTTGGTTCCAGAGTTGCTGGGCTATAATGGAAAATAAAATGGAGACTACTATAGTGGAGAATCAAATGGAAAAGAAAATGGAAAATGGAATGGAAACTGGGATTATTCTAGGAGAATCCAAAGATTTTTGCACTTTCTTTTTGTTGCTATGGATTGGCTACTCTGATATTGAGCCCCCCAAGGAGATTCGAACAACTAAGGCCATCATTTTCCAACACCTTGCTTGGTAAGGACCATGCTGGACTGTATGAGCACACATGTTCAGACAGAGCTGTAGTTTACGACAATGACGTGTTATCTTGGTGGCGTTGCCGAGCGGTTACATAATTAGCGCTTGTCCTTTGGCCGCCAGGTTTTTGCTCATAAGAAGTCTTGACAGTGTTGCCTGCATGACAGCTACTTACTTGTTCACGGCTTTCGCAGTTTCAACTGCCAGCCCGAAGGAAGCGGGGTGGCGTAGAGTGTCGATAGGACCTCAGAGGAATTGTCGATGGAAGAAATCTCTCACCGCCTAAGGCGTTACTTCCCGTAATTCTTAGGACATTCTGGAAGGACTTAAGGAGGCGCAAGATTTCCAACAGCATTTCCATGGTGTTGGTCCCCAAGCAGATCAGGATTGTCATCCTTAGGGCCCTCCAGCAAGTTGATTCTTACGGGGCTCTTGGGTGTTTAGCCTCCCCCACCCCGAGATTCCATTTGGCTAATAGAACCCTTCAAGTTGTTGCTCGAGTGGGGGAACTGAATCTTGTGTGATCGCGCGGTAAAAGCCCAAGATCCCATCTTATCTGTTTCAACACGCAAAGTTTCGACCACCAAGTTTGAGTCTTTTTTTATTGCCACGATTGACAGATTGCGCCCGGAAAGTCAGTCGTGTCTGCTGGGTTCCGAATTGGGACTATTTCGGAAGCCACAATCAAACTTCCTTCTATCAATCTTCTGATTCCCCAAACCCTAAACCCTAAACCCTAAACACCCTAAACCCTAAACCCTTGGCTTATAATTAGGCCTTCTATGAAAAGTCCTGAAGCTGAAGCGCCTCGAGTCCAGGTTCTTACATAGCGAGACTGGTCGCTACTGCAACTACACGTCTTGGTTCTCGCGAGGCACCGGGGGCGCTTCTGCCAAGGTGAAGGAAGCATGATAGGGTTTAGGGTCTAGGGTTTAGGGTCATAAGATGCTTTCGTGCACTGGGCTTTCATGGAGTTTTGAGGTTCTGAGTTGAGTGTGGATGGGGCTTTGTTGGGATTCTGGTAGCAATTGCTGTTGGGAAGTCGGAGTCAGGCTGGGAAGAGTTTACTTGAAAGCAGCGGGGTTTAGGGTTTAGGGTTTAAGGGTTTAGGGTTTAGGGTTTAGGGTTAGAGGCCAGACGACGTTTATTCCCAACCCCCAACCCCTAAGCAGTGCAACAGAATCCTAACACGGTTGAAGGAGCAAATCCTGCATGGCCTTATGCCCCCAAAGTCCCAGTGGTTTCTGTACTTCGGGGACTAAATAACCCCCCACATAACCTCAGCATATTATAGTAGTTTCCATTTTATTTTCCATTATCCCTATATAGCCCCAATATATTAAAGATGGCCTAAACCCTAAACCCTTGCTGGTAGGCTGGTGTCGCGCGGAACTCTGGTGCCATGTACTCAGCAACAAGCGCTTCAAGAGCGTGGTGGTCGTGCACTCTACGCTTGAAGCAAAGTTGCCTACATGAAAAAGGGGTTTAGGGTTTAGGGGTTTAGGGTTTAGGGTTTAGGGGTTTAGGGTTTAGGGTTTAGGGGCTTAGGGTTTAGGGTTTAGGGTCAGGGTCTATGGTCTCCTCAACCCTGAACTTCTATAGTCCCCCTTAAGTAGATAGAATATGGCTTTGGATGGATTCTAATAAGATCCTCATATACCCCATATTCTATCTTCTCAAGGGGGATTATAAACCCTTAAACCCTAAACCCTACACCCTAAACCCTCAACCCCGAATACCCTATATTCTATCTGCTAAAGGGGGACTCTAAACCCTACACAAGGTAGAAGCCTAAAGGATTCAGGCTTTGGAGTTTTGACCGACGTCTTGTTTGGGACTGATTTAGCTTAAGGGTCTTTAAAGGATTGGTACCTGTGATAAAGTGCTTGTACAG
>CAJNIZ010047999.1:275-24801 GCA_905231905.1 Symbiodinium pilosum | reverse complement strand
CCCTAAGCCCTAAACCATAAACTCTGAACCCTAAACCCTAAACCCTGAGCCCTAAACCATAAACTCTGAACCCTAAACCCTAAACCAGGTTTTTTTGCTGTCCTCACCCGGGCTTTGCCAGTAACCTCTCTGTTATATAGGGGATTATATAGGGTTTAGGATGTAGAGTTTAGGGTTTAGGGTTTGGGGTGAAAGTGCTTCGAATCAGCAGCGTGCTCTACTGTCTGCCTACAGCGGATTGCAGACCCTCCCGCAAACATAAACGGCAGTCCATATAGGCTCCTTACAGAGGATTACAATCTGTACAGGCCTCTTTTCAGGTCACGCGTTCGTTGTAAAGAGCGTTTCCGCTTGGCATTCCCCTCTCAACTCGACAGCTTTAGCCCGGTTGTGCTGTGCAGGACGTTCGTATCATGGCCATGTTTTGTTGTGTATCCTCATGCTTCCTTGCCCATCATTAGAGACATTAAGCATCCCCCTCGTGCATGAAGATCGGCATAGGATCCGCCAAAGAAACCCATGTCTCGAAACTAGAAGCACTGGGATTGAAGAGGCACAAATCGCGGCACCGAAAGTGCCCAACGTAGACTGCAACTGAAGAGCGAAAGGGCTTACAGAGCCCAATGGCAGAACCCCAGAACCCGAAACAATAAACCCCAAGCCTCAAACCCTAAACCCTGCACCCCAAAGGATTCAGCAAACCCAGGTCCATTGTGCTCGCTGGTCTTTACCAGGTGGTCCAGACTCGAGCCCTACGGGAGCTGCTTATGGGATCAGGAAAGTTGGACAGTTTGGTTGGTTTATGGGTTTTGTGTTTGGGGGTTTAGGGGTTAGGGGTTTAGTGTTCAGGGTTTTAGGGGTTTCGGGTTTAGGGTTTGTGTTCAGGGGCTTAGGGGTTTTAGGGTTTAGGGTTAGGGGTTTGTGATGACTTTGGGCTCTTTGGGACTTTTAGTTGAGAAACATGGGACACATGGAACCTTTGCAGAACAGCCCCGTAACTGGACAAGCAGGAGATGTAGGAGTTAACCCTGCTTGCCCTTTTTTCAGGTTTAGGGACTAGGTATTAAGAATTAAGATTACCCTAAACCCTAAATCCTAAACCCTAATCCCTAAACCCTAAAAGATGCAGTAGTTGAAGACTTGTTTAGGGGAGCGCACTATAGTCATGTGTGGGCTGCAGCAGTGTCCTGGCCAAGATGACCAGCTGGTCCGAGTTGTCCACAGGAGCATGATGAGGGTATGCTGGGTTGCTGTTAAAGAAATTAGGCTACTTTAAGGAGCCACCGTTATTTACTGTATAGCACAAAACCCATTTTATAGTAACCTAGTCTGAGTTCCTTGACGGCAACCCAGATGATGATGGACCCTAAACCCGAAACCCAACAATCCATACACCCCCATAATCTAGTATATTGCTAGGATCAAGGAAGTCAAGATGGCCCCAACCCGCAGCGCTGTTAAATAGGATGCACACACACGTTGTTCGTCTAGACGTCAGAGTATCAGAATACGCATGCACAATATTAGAAAGTCTGGCTAGAAACCTAAGACCTAAGCCCTAAACCCTAAACCTAAGGTAAACTTGATGATGCTTGGGACCTAAGACCTGACCATTTGGCTACTTGGACCTTCATGGCTCCCCTAAACCCTCACGATTTGGGTACCTTTAGGGTGACCCCCCTTAATCCCAAACTCTAAATGCTTAACCCTGAATCCTAAACCCTGAACCCATGAACCCTAAATCATAAACCCGAAACCCTAAGGGCTTAGGGCTTATGGTCCGGTAGCCCTAACAGCAAACATATCCCGCAATAGGAGATGATTCGTGGCTTGCAGACATCTGGCAGTGCCTCGGATTTAGGGTTTTGGGTGGAGGGTTTAAGGGTTTTGGGTCTATATTTAGGGGTTTAGGGTTGCTAAAGTGTTTATAGGGTTAAGGGTTCTTATAGAGTTTATGGGGTTTAGGGTTTGTATAGGGTTTTTAGGGTTCATAGGGACCTTAGGGTTGTTACAGGGTTTATAGGGTTTAGGGCTTTTAGGGTCAAGGGCCTTTATAGGATTTATATTATAGGGTGTATAGGGCTTATGGAACCCTAAGCCCTACCTACAGTAGCCAATGTACCCCATAAAACGGGGACTGTACTCAAAACTTCGATTTCTTTACGTTGTTCAAGGGTCTAGACTCTGGGTAGGGTTGTGAGTTTCGAGGGCTTTTGAAGTCAGTTTGGGTTTGTGTTCACTCGGTTGTCGGGTGAAGAGAGTTTTCTTTTTTTGGAGTCAGGTTATTTTCTGTTTTTGGATAATTCAGGTGCCAGCGCCTATAGACCCTAAACCCCAAACCCCAAGCCCCAAACTCTAAAGGTCTTGGTTCTAGGTTCCTTCTTTCTAAGAAGTTGAAGGGAACCAAATTCCCCAAGCCGTAGAATCGCTTCAACATTGGGTGGCTTGCGTGCCTTTGTTCAAAGCGTGGAAACAGTTTGTTTGGACGTCAAGCTACAGTTTAAGACGTCAGCTTTCTGGTCTGTGTTTTTTCTTTTTGGAGATGCGTCTTGCCTTGAGGCAGCAGTGCCAGCAACGCATGCGCGGAAGAGCTCACGCGATCTACGACAATCGAGCTTTGTCTGAAAATCCTGTCTAGGTCATTGTTGAGCATGATATGTAGCAGTTAATATCTAGCATAAGTAAATTCGAATCAAACAAACACATGCGGTGGCAGTCTTAATCATCTCTAAAACGAACAAGCTGCAGCCTAACGGCCATGCAAACACGGTGTAGCAGGGACTGCATGCGGGCAGTGGCTGTTGGAACTGTTGGGAAGATTACAACAAGTGATTCGCCGGGCTCCAGCGGCACAAACAAGACCTCCTGACTCCATAGGATCGGAACATGGCGTATGTTGGGGTGCGTGCGTCTAGAGTGCCAGGAGCCTTGATGTGTTGCAATCAGTGTTTGTCAGTTTTGCGTAGGTGCTTCCACAATATGTATAAAGGTACCCTCCAGGTACGCTTGACCTACCTTGGTTATTAACGGATAAGAGAACATGTTATATGTGCTACTTATCTTACGAATAAAGGGGCCCTGAACTGTGGAACATGTTCCTAACAAGGAGGAACCCAAATCCATTAGTTATCAGGGAAATATTGACTGTAGGTCATATAGGGCCTATAGGGATTATGGCATCGGGATTACATTCCTTATGCCTGGCTGGGAACAGGTAAGTTGAGTAATTCGCGGCTATGGAGTGCCATATAGCCGGTATTCTAAAACTATCCTGTTCATGGCCTAAACTTACTGGCTCTTAGTAGGGCAGCAGAGATTATAGTATATAGGAATTATATAGGCATTATATTCCGCTATTCCTTACCAAGGACCTGTCAGCAAAAAATCCGCTATTATAGAAACCCTATAGGCCCCATTCAAGCGTATACTCGGAGGGTCTAGCCAATACCCTGACAATGCAAGTAGCCAATAATCATATACGTACTTCCCCAAAACCTGTACTGCAACTATTAAGGGGCCATTATCAAAATCCCAAATACTGGACTATTGGACACATGGACACTTCAGGATAACAATCCCTAGGGCTCCCAGTTACCTAAATAATGGGAACTGGGTTCTATATACCCTATAGTTACATAGCCCAGTAACCTACTATTTAGGTAACTGGAGCCCTAGGGTCAGTCATCTTGAGCCAGGTATTCCCTAAACCCTAAACCCTGAGCCCTAGGGAATCCTTAGGACAGCGGGACTTTCTCCAGCGTTACTGCCTCCGGATCGAGCTTGTCAACGCCCGATTTGCTCCGGTCGCAGGCAGTTTTTCGGGCGGAATCTTTATACCTGGACCCCAAATGTATGTAGAATAATGGCCCTTAGGGCTATTTTTAGGGATTTAGGGCTATCATTTTACATGCTTTTGGGGTTTAGGTAGGGGATAGAACAGAACAAGGGTTCATTCCAGGAAATCCTTAGGGCTCCAAATAGCCCAATGCAGGTAATATTCACATACTTTAGGGCCCAATAGGTTGGTAGTATTTGTGTACTTGGATCCCCAAACCCTAAACCCTGACATAACAGAGCCATTCTTCATTACAGGGATTGCACAGGGATTTGCTACTTAGATGAGGGAGTTCTCTAACATGAGGTTGATTTCGGGTCCGCGTTGCTCTAAGGTAGGGTTTAGGGTTTGAGGGTGGCACGTAATACTTGAAATGCTCAAAACTGGGTCACTATTGAGTTTTTTTGTTTTTATACTAAAAACTTAGAAGGGTTGTTAGCAGTTGTCCAGCCGGATGGCTTTTTTTTTCCGAAGCGGAATCCTGGTAAGGATTGCAAGGACATACACGGGTGAAGGGGCGAGTGCAGGAAAATCATGCAAACCGAAACCCTAAAACCCTACACCCTAACCCTAAACCCTACAACGCTAAAACCTTAACCCCAAACCCTAAAACCCAAACCCTCAATCCTACAACCCTAAACCCTAAAACCTTAAACCCTGAACCCTAAGACGCTCGCAGAACCCAACTCTTACACTGCCTGCTCTCAAGAAGAGATTTGAAAGAAGCCTCTTTGAGAAAGTTGCTACATGTCAGCAATATGGTTTAGGGTTTAGGGGTTTAAGGTTTAGAGTCTAGGGTTCAGGGTTTAATGTTGCCCCGTATTACCCCCAGATGTATTACGATCTAAACTTCTTGAGGGGGAGTACATAGGGGATTATTGTGCGGGTCATTAAGGCCCCTAACCCCATTAAACAAAAAAAAACTAAACTATATACTAAAAGAAGTATTGCTTCGAAACAGCAACTTTTGTTCGTGTACATCCTCTGCGCTGCATCTCTAGAACCACTTCCCCATCTGAGCTGGACTTTATCAATATCAATATGTGTATATGATATACACATATATATATATATATTTATATGCATATGATTGCATATGCATATCCCCAGGGGCTACTGTTCCCTTTTTCAGTTTGTTATGTTGTTGCGCGTGTCAGCACGACTTTTTGGCCAGTCATTGTGCCAACAGGGGGCGCTATGACAGTTCTTTAGACTGAAGAGTTTTTTGGTTCTGCGTGCACATACCTGTTTCAGAGTCTGGCAAAGAGAAGCCAGTTATACACACGATAGCCATATGGCGCTAGGCTGCAGGTAGTTACACAACCCCCCCTCACATCCTGTGACCCTGACGACTGACCCGGCGTCAAGCCGTATATTATAGGAAATACAGGAATGCAAAAGAACATGGAACCTACAATAGCAGCCGTGAACCCTAAACCTCAAACCCTCAAAACCCTAAACCCCTAAGCCCCTAAACCCTAAGACCTATATCATTGATGTTTACATGGGGGCTATCGGGATCCACGCGTCCATGCCATACCCTAAACCCCAAAATACTGCACGCATATGTGCATGTATAGTACCCTGAGGGTCCAAGGACCCAAATAAATGGGACCCCTTTAAAGGGGATAAGGGTCCAAGGACTCAAACAATATGGCTTTAGGGCCCAAATACTCTTGTATTAATGGTATTTGAGCCCTAATGCCCCATTATTTGAGTCCTTGGACCCCTAGGGGTAGCCTCCATTTGCTGTCCGATTCCTCCATTCGAAACCCGAAACCCTAAACCCTAAACCCTAAGCAAGCAACTTGTTCAGGCTGCGAACGATCCACCCAAGCCTACGCTTCTCGGCCGGACTTGCCAGAGATGTGAGGGTTTAGGGTTGAGGGGGATTTCCCTAAGTGCAATATACCGCCTAAGTGGTAGATAGGGTTTAGGGTGGAGGGATCAGGGTGGCATACGGGGATTTGGCCAAAGATTTCATACGGTTCCCCATAGCGGGGTCCCTTTCATGATACGGGGCCCTAACCCTAAACCTTAAACCCGTATCCCTAACTTACATTTTCTTTTCCGTAATCCCAATACAATCCCAACTTACCCCCTATAATCCCTATTGAACCCCTATAATCCCTATTGAACCCCTATAATCCCTATAGTTTCCATTTTCTTTTCCATTTTCCCAATATAACCCCAATACAACCTAGCCGAACCTTAAACCCTAAACCCCTAAACCCCTAAACCCTAAATCCTAAACCCCTAAACCCTAAACCCTAAATCCCAAACCCCTAAACTTTAGCCCCTAAACCCCTAGACCCTAAACCCCTAAACCCCTAAACCCCTAAACCCCAAACCCCAAGGCCTGGGGTTGGCCAGCAGCAAGTTAGGCCAAGTCTCTTCCACTATGGTTTAGGGTTTAGGATTTAGGGTTTAGGGTTTAGGGTTTAGGGTTTTAGGTAGACCTTAAGGGTACCTTGATCTACCCTTAATAGGGTCCTAGTAGGGAATTTTACTGGGTTGCTGTTAAGGAACTTAAATTAAGTTACCATAATGGGTATATATAGCAAATAATCGGGTTTCCCCAATATAGTAACTCAATTTAAGTTCTTTAACAGCAACCCAGTAATAGGGTCCTAATAGGGAAGTTTAGGGTCTAATAGCCCATGGCGGTAGGCTGTGCCCTGACACTGCAAGGAAGCCTGCATGACTTAGGAGGACCCCCCTCAGGTCAATACTCCTGTGGATGGACAGAATCTTGCAAAACCAAACATGTCCAATACTTGCGATAGTTTGTAGATCTTCAGCGTTGCTCTCAAAACGATTCATAAGGTTTCAGGCTTGTGGTTTATGGAAACTGCTTACATGATTTCCTGGATGTCCTTTCGTCCCCCAACGCCAAGTAGCGGATTTTGCCAGGCGGCAAAAGCCTTGGAAGGCAAGGGAAGATCTAAGCCCTAAAACCCTGAACTCCAAGCCGTAAACCCTAACCCTAAGCCTTAGGCCTTAAACCGCAAGCCCTAAACCCTAAGCCCTAAAACCCTTAGCCTTGAGCCCTAAACCCTAAACAGTAGTTTCCATTTTCTTTTCCATTATCCTCATATACCCCCTGCATAACCCTTTATCCCTAAACCCCAAACCCTAATCCCTGAGGGATCTTATGGGCTTCCAGCTGCTGGTCAAGGTCAAGCGGCCTTGACTTCAGGGTTTTAAGATCATGGGTTTTGGCTTTGAGATTTCGGGCTTAAGAGTTTGGGTTTAGGGTTTAAGATTCTGGGTTTAGGGCTGAAGTTTTTCGGTGTAGGGTTTACGATTTTGGGTGACTATGCTAAACTTCCAAAGGTATCCCTATTTCCACCCTTAATGGTCCCTTGGTACCCCTAAACCCTACACCACAATGGTCCCTTGGTAGCCCTAATATTCACAGCACTTCTTTTATTGTTCCTGCCGTGGACATTAGAACTCCTGCGTGACCTTAAGTAGCTAATGCCTTCGGAAACATAGTATTATGGTATCGCAGGGCCATGCAGTATATAATAATACTAGACGCTAAACCCTAAACCTAAACCCCCCAAAATCCTAGCCCCGAAAATTACCGAGGTATGAGATCTATAGTCTAAACTCCTAGTATCCCCCTTAATAACCCCTATAGTAGTCCCCTGTATAATCCCCTATATAATCCCCTTTGATAAGGAGTTTAGACTATGGCTCATAAGGTGTTTACTAAGGTCCATGCAGGATTTTTAGCGTCAACAGCATGTCCCATGAAGCTTTTGAGCCCCGTAGGATAGCAGGGAGGCTTGAGGGTTGAGGATTCAGGGTTTAGGATTAAGGGTTTAGGATTAAGGTTTTGGGTTTAGGATTCAGGGTTTAGGATTAAGGGTTTAGGATTAAGGGTTTCGGGTTCAGGGCTTAGAGTTTAGGATTAAGGGTTTAGGATTTTTTGTTCCTACTAGAAGCCCATGTCCAGTACTTACATGGGAAATATTGACTGTAGCTTGAGTTGCGTGGCTTATAAATCGTACCAATACTTGCAACCCCGGTCTCTTGCCGCGTGTGCATTGTCCCAATTTGCAGTAACCCCCTCCCCGTAATATTCCCCCCACCCACCCGCTTAGTATTAAATACTCCCCATTCCCATTGTGGTATATCTTAATACATGGGGAGTTCTTTAATGTTAGGGGTGGTGGGGGGATTTAATATTAGGTGGGGGCCTTAGCTTGCAGACTAAATCCCTAAATGGCCACCTCAACGGCACGCCCAAACCTTGTCCGAGATCTTCTGCCACCCCTCTGCTGCCTGGCCAGCCAAGGACTGCCCAAGCCTTGCCAAAAATCGAAGCGATACCCCAGCCCAAGTACCACTATGGGCTATGTACTATTTAGGGTTTAGGGTAAAGGGTTTAGGGTATGGGCTATTAGACCTTAAGGGTACTTTACTCTACCCTTCATAGGGTCCTAATAGGGAATTTTAAGGTCTAATAGCCCATAGTGGCCATTGGCTCCAAGCTGGACTGGGGCCATAAACTCTAAACCCTAAATTCATCTGGCTCGGAGTACAGCTCCACTTGAGCGGCGGAGGAAGCACGTCCACTGTAATCGCTGGAAGCTCCTCGCCAAGCGGAAAATTATCTCTCTGGTGCTGAGGAGGGAATGGGGGAATGGATCCCTATAGTAATCCCTATATAACCCCTAATAATGATCCCTATGATGCATTCCTCCACTCCCTCCTAAGCACCACGGAGTCATGGGGAAGCTCCAGACAGGACTGCAGCGCAGTAGGCTTGCAGACCCTTTTGCCAGCCGATGCCCTTCTAATGGTTTATGACCTGCGTAAGAAATAGGTATGAATACAAGACTACACCCCCAACCCTCACCCTCTAAACCCTAAAACCTAATAGCTATCCGCGAAGCTTCGAGTATTCCAGGCTTTGGACAGCACTTCTTCTAGACACCCTCAGTGAGTGGGGGCAAATGTCTGCGCTAGTGTTTCTTAAGTTGTGTGATGTTGATGGAGGAAATCTTACACCACCCAAAGTCCTGCAACTTGCAAGAACTCCAGTATCTTGGGGACCCTAAGTTGTGAGAGCACTGGGCAGTGGTGGCCGCACTGAACCCTTTGGGTCTCATGTTGGGATGCAACTACGCTCTCCCAGACTAAGATGACACGGCTAAAGGCTTAGGGTTTAGAGTTAGGGGCTTACCCTAAGGGTCCAAGGACCCAAATAATAGGGCTTTAGGGCCCCAATACTAGAATATGAATGGTAGTTGGACCCTAAAACTCTATTATTTGGGTCCTTGGACCCTTAGGGTTAGGTTTCAGGGCATAGGGTTGGCAACCCGAACACCCAAACTTAGGACCTTGCTATACTGGGCTGCTGTCAGGCATAGTTTGGGTATATGGTAAATAGTCGGCTTTCCTGTTTATAGTGACTGTAATCAAGTTCCTTAACAGCAACCCAGTATAGTGACAGCTTAGTAGCTGTAGCTATAATCGAGTTATTGGTCCGCTGAGTCAAGCAACCGGGGCCATAGATAGGATTTAGGGCTTAGGGTTTATAGTTTAGGGTTTAGGAAGGATAAGACTACGGTCACTAACCAGGCCATGAGTAACATGCCCACCAAGTATGGAAGCTTTTGCTAAGCCAGCCTAGCTAGGCATACTGCGAAGCACTAGTGTTACCTCTAGCAGTACCTAGGAGGGGCTATGGGACATTGCCTGGTTTTGATTTGGGAGTCTTCCCCCAAACCCTAGCCTAGACCCACAAGTCCCTCATTTTGCCGACAGTCCGCGCCCGGAGTCGATCTAGATGCTCTGGCAGGAGTGAAAGCTCCTCGCAGTGAATCTGGTTTAGGGTTTATAGGGTTTAGGGTTTAGGGCTTAGGGTTTAGGGTTTAGGGTTTAGGGGCTTAGATTCTGGGTCTGAGGTTTCCTTTTGGGTTTAAAATGTGCTAAAAACTGGCTATACAAGGACCAGGTACAACCCAAGCTATAGTTTGCTTATACGGCATACTTATCTTAAACCCTGAATACCTCCGCATATCCCTAAAACCTAAGCCCTAAGCCCGGAGCCCTGAACCCTACATAACCCATATGAGCTATAGTCTAAACTCCTAGCATGCCTCTTAATAACCCTTAAATCCCCTACAATCCCCTATATCACCCCACTTTAAGGAATTGAGCCTAAACCCTACACCCGAAACCTTTAACGAGTTTAGACTATGACTCATATATCCTTAGACCCCAAAGACCTTCAGTTTTAGGATTTCATATAAAGAATTATACTATAGGGTCCTAAAACTGAAGGTCTTTGGGGTCTAAGGATAACCTTAAGGTTCAGCGAAATCAGAATTTTGGGTTTCAGGCTTTGGGCCTTTGAGTTTAGAGACCGAGATTGAGGCTGTAGAGTTTAGGGTTTGGGGTTTATATGGCTTAGGGTTTACAGGGTTTAGGGTTTAGGGTTTAGGGTTTTAGGCTTTAGGGGGTTTAGGGTCTAGGGTGCAGGGTTTAGGCTCTAGGGCTTAGCCCTCGCAGGGCTTCAGGTCCCAAAAACTCTACTTACCAGGCTTTCCTAAACCCCTAAACCCTAATTCCCAAGCCCTAAACCCTAAACCCTACACCCTAGGGTTCAGGCTGCCTTGTATAAGAATTTCATGTTAACAGCTCCTCAAAGTAGTCCGTGCAGAATCGTGAAGGGAGACTTTACCATCCTTATATACATCCTTGCGCCCCTACACCCTAAGAACTAAACCCTGAACCGCGCGGATGTTCTGTGTGGCTGTGCCCCATTTTCTGGAGTCATGGCCCTTGCTATGAGAAAACTGTAGGGCTTAGGGCTTGGGGTTCGAGTGCTAAGCCGTGTGACGCGGGGTGGTGTAGAGCTTCGGCCTAGATGAGCATCAAAGGGCTCTTGCCAGAACACCGATTTCTTACAGGTTACGAACAAGACTGACTCAGGATTGTTGTTCTCACAGGGTTTGGGGCTGAGAGGCAAGTAAGACTGTACACTGTAACCCCTAAACCCTCTAAACTCTAAACCCGACAAGAAGCTACCTTTCAAGAAATCTGGCGGGGGGCAGGATTAGCAGCATTCAGTTACAGAGTTGAAAAAGATCCGTCCAGTCCCGTTTGAGAGAATCGGGTTGGATCCTGTCTCCCACCCAATAATGGTTGCAAAACGAGTAGAATATACTTGTACAGAGACCTAACCTGCCATGGACTGTTGCTGGGGACTTACCCAAGGTCATGTTGCATCACGTTATTTCTTTGACGTAGGCCCTTTGTTCCTGAGGCCAGACGGATATGTAGCTGATCATCCCTACGAAATCCGTAAAGAACCCAAGTTTCTATGTCATTTTCCATGTCCTTTTCCATTTGATTCTCCAATATTGAGGGGTAATATCCCTAAACCCTATATAGTCCTTGTTGATACAAATCTTATGACAATGTTGTATTTTCTTTTTCATTTCCATTATTCCCTATAATTCATAAGCCCTAATATCTCTATGTAATCTATAATCTAAACTCCTAGTATCCCTCTTAATCACCCCTATAAGAGTCCCCTATATAACCCCCCCAACCCCAAACCTAAACCTTAAACCCTCATCCCTATACAACCACCCGGCCCCCCTCCCCTCTTTAGGGATTTCTTTTTACCATATCCCTATATAATCAGATTTTTGTCAACCCTAAACCCTTTTCAGGCTCCGACAATAGAACTCAGACCCCCGAGCCTCTAAGTCACTGTGGTCATCGATGAGCAAGACCTGTCTACTGTAAGGTATGGGGGTCTAGGCTTTAGGGCTTAGGGCTTAGGGTTTGGGGCATTTGGGGTCTCACAGATTCGGGAGTTCAGGATTAAAGGTTTTAGGGCTTATAATTCAGCAGTTTTCAGATTTTCCAGGTCTAGGGTCTTACGGTTTCGGGTCGGTGTTCATGGTAAATACATGGTTGAGGGCGCGTACCTGTCGCAAAGCATGGGGATATAACAAAATATATACACTACCTGAATACGTTGGGGCTATCTTGAAACTGGAGTCCCTAAAGCCCAACGTCTAGTCCCGTTCAAGATTAGTATGAAACACTATTGCAATCTCTGCAATAGTGATTACAAGGGGCTACCCAACTTTCACTTGGGCTTTGCCGTCACGAGTCCTAAATCTTGCAAATCACTGACCCTAAACACCCTAAACCCAAAACCCTCAGCCTAAACCTTGGGTATGGGTGTGAAATAAATGCAGTACTCAGTATAGAGCTCCTGTTTCCATGCAATTGTTCTTTATGATTCTCCATTATCCCTTAACCCTGCAGAACCTACCATTCTATGGTTTAGCGTTTACGGCTCTGGGTTTAGGGCCCATTTTCCCTAAAACCTTCAAGCCTGCATATCCAACCGTTATACATCCTATATAGCACCATGTGTAATAACCTCCCCTTTGTAGTATCCAGTGGGCAATCAAAACTGTTCATGTAACATGCTACTGCTTTGCGGCTATCTCTTATTGAGGGGTGGGCGATTACGGGAGTATCTGGTTTGAGGGTTTAAGGGTTTAGGGGTTCAGGGCTATGGCTGTCCAGTTTACTTTCAATTTTATTTTCCATACGTGATTCTTCCTCCAAGAGTGGCAAGCAACCACGATTCCTTACCTAGAGGCTCAAGGTAAGTATCTGAAGGTTTGAGGTGCAGGTTTAGGGTTCTTCGGATTCAAGGCTTAGGGTTGGGGATTTAGGGCTCCCTTAGGCGCAACGGCACTGACACAGGAGACATGCGGGCATTGATCCTTCATTAAAGGCTCCATCCCAGCCCAAAAACTCATTGCCTATAACACGGTTAAGGTTTAGGGTTTAGGGTTTAGGGTTTAGGGTATAACCCCCTACTCTCTCTCGAAGGTTGGATAGGGTACATGGGGGAATGCAAAGGACATGAAAACTATACCACATGGTTCAAGGTTTCGGATTTAGGGTTAGGGGCTGATAAATGGTTTGACAGGGGAATGAAAAGACTCCGCTCGAAAATCCTGAAGAGCAATAGGGGTTTTGGCAGTGGCAACCCTGACCTGGGCCGTAGGGTCAATGGTGACACGGAGGCGCTGAAATTCAGTAAAACAGAAAGTGGAGTTTGTAGTAGGAGGCATGGCAGCTCTGACAAGCCATCTAGTGCTACCAAATTCAAAGCGCCTGGAAGTTTCTTCAACAGAGACATTCCAATGAAGATTTCGACAAAATTCCAGCACCTCAATCTCAGTATAGTCAGTAGGAAGCCCACGGACCACATAAGACGGGTTGACATCAATGCCAAGAAAAGCTTTCACAGCAGACAATTCCTGCTCAAAAGTTCTAATGGCCCAGGTCCCATTTTTCTCAAAGGCTCCAAAGTTGCGAGTAGAGAGCATTATTTCATGGACCTTGTCGTCGGACAAGTTCTCACCTTAAGAGTGTTGGCAAGCTCAACAGGGGTGTCCACAATGATGGATCCAGGATTGGAGAGCGCGAGGATCTTCTCAGCATCATCTTGCTTGAAGCGGATGAAGAAAGTAAAGGCATTAAACTTGTCATTCCATTTAGGAGACCAAAGATCCATGAAGAGCGCAGATTTATCATCAAGCAGCTCAGAAAGAACCAACTTCACGATGGGCTTGTAGCCTCTAGCAAAGTCAGCATTATGATTGGCAGGAATAAGAGTGGAGCAAATGCGGGCGCTGGCAACCAGGGTCTTAGTTTTAGCAGCACTAAGATCAGCAATATTGCGCTCATGCGCTAAGGGGCCTTATTGAGTGTGAGTTGAATTTAATGCCCATATGTGCCATACGTACAAAGCCCAATGTTCATTATGAAGGGGGTGGGTGGGGGGTCGTAAAGCTTAAGCCCTAAACCGCAATTGGGGGAGGTGATTCTTGCAAGCAACAGTTAATGGAGGGAATCTTGCATCATCTTTGATCCCTGAAGTCACAGGAATTGCAGGAATTTAGGGGCCCTAGGTTTACCCTAAAGCTCAAAGCATGGTATATGGTCTTTGGGCCCAGACGCCTCATGTTATTAGTCCTTAGAGCCTTAGGGTTAGGGTTTAGGGTTTCGGGGGTCTACTCCATGCACAATAGGAGGTAGAGAAAGGCTACAAAAGGCAGACCCGGGCCAAAGGCCGCCCAGCTGAAATATCCTTAGGGCCCTAAAGGATTTAGGGTTTAGGTTTCAAGGTTTAGGGTTAAGGGTTCAGGGTTTAGGGTTTGCGGCTTAGGGTTTAGGGTCTACGTGGCACTTAGGACCACTACTAAGGGTTAACCCTTAGGTACCTATAATAGGAGTATGAGGAAACCCCAAAGGATTAAGGGTCTAAGGTCCAAGCTAAATCCGAAGGAGCTTTGAACCATACACCCTTAATCCCAGACCCATAGGCACCTAAAGCTTTTAACACCTTGGCCCTAAACCATGAAACCCTAAACCCTGGAACCCTAAACCCAAAGTGGCCTTAAATTGGGAACTGAAATTAGTCTACATTCCCCTGGAAGGACAAAGAGCTCAAAGACAAAGAGAAGGCCCAGGAGGCATAGGGTTACGGTGTGGGGTTTAGGGTGGGGGTTGAGGCTTCAGGGGTTTGGGGTTTAGGGTTTAGGGTTTAGGGTTTCAGGGTTTCAGGGGTTTGGGGTTCAGGGTCTGGGGTTTAGCGTCTAGGTTAGGGTTTTGTGTTTACGGGTTTAGGTTCTATGGTTTAGGATTTGGGCCCAGGAGGCGACCCATGGGCTGGGGAACCGGGTTTAGGGTTTAGGGGCCGTTCAGGGGTTGAGGGCTTAGGACAAAGAAATGTGACCATCCATTTATGAAATATTGCAAGAATTTGTTCTGTGTACACGGAGCCCTAAACCCTAAGGCAAAACCCTGAAGCCTGAACCGCGTAAATCTTTTGGTTTTTGTTTTGCAAGCGCGCCCGCGCGGCGCAGGTCGCGCATCTCCATGATTTTTGGGCCTTCCAGCACGATGCACACTCCCAGCTTCACTCGGGCTAGTGATTCTGCAGTTCTCCGCGCGCTTAAGCTTTAGCGTTTAGGGGCGGTAAGCATCCGCAAGCCTGTAGTTCCTTTCGGGGTTGCTGTAGGTTTTTGGCTGGAATTCTTATCTGGACCCCCCCAACAACGGTTGTGATTTGGAGAGTTCAGGTAAACCCTAAACCTCCTAAACTCTATGACTGCCAAGAAACCCATGCTCAAGTCCCCGCCCGAGTGTGGAGCCACTGGATGGAGGATCACCATATGAGCTATGGTCTAAACTCGTTAAAGGAGGCTTATAGAGGGGACTATTATAGGGTTTTTTAAGGGGGATACTAGGAGTTTAGACTATGGTTCATATATACCTAACACCCTAGGACTTTCAGCATGTGAGATTCGCAAGATTTCCTCCAACAACAGAGTCAGGGTCTAGGGTGTAGGGTAGAGCCCTGAGGCTAGACCCTAAACCCTTCTTGAGGTCTGAGCCTATATGTTGGAGCTCGCCCGAAAATCCTACAATCAAATCATACACAATATTAGGCTTGCTCGTGTAGGGTTTAATTAGGGCTTAGGCTTTAGTTAGGGCTTAGGGACCCGTAAGGATTTTCGGATTTGGGTAGGGGTTCAGGATGAGGCTTAGCAAGGGACCATGAATCTGTTGAAGGGCGGACATATGGGGTCTCATAGTTTTAGCATATCCCGTAATAGGAACGAAGGTCCATCAGTTATACGAGCCATAGTCTAAACTCCTTGGATTTTTCTTAATAAGCCCTATGGTAGTTCACTATATAGTCCTTCCTTTATATAGGCCCCCCTTAAGGAGTTTAGACTATAGCTTATAGATCAAGTTTGGCCGTAGGTCATGTAGGCATGAAGATTCGCCATTTACCTCAGTTGACTCGCTTCGGAATAGGGTTTAGGGTTTAGGGTTTGGGGTTTAGGGTTTTGGGTTCAGGGTTTAGGGTTGGGGGGGTTCAAGTCCCGGAACCCCTATACCCTGCAACCTAAACCCTGAACCCCTCAACCCTAGACCCCTAAACCCTAAACCCAACCCCTAAACCCTAAACCACCTAAAATACCCCTAAACCCGACCCGAGGTCTGACTCTACGGGTTGGAATTTCTCTGAAACTATAACGTTTTCCAGCTGAGAAACCTAACCCTCAGCCATAAACCCAAAACCCTAAGCTCATTGTTGGCCTGAAACCTTAAACCTGACTTGTGGACAACTTCAACTAGTCATATGAGCTATAGTGTAAAATCCTTAAAGCGAGGTTATGAAGGGTTTAGGGTTTAAGGTTTAGGGTCTAAACTCCTTAAAGGTGGGTTATTATATAGAGGACTATGATCGGGGATATTATGGATACTGGGAGTATAGAGTATAGCTCATATGAATTGCCCGTGTCCAGCCAAAGTTTCTTTCTGCCCCTGTTAAGGGGCTCAATGTTCAGGGATGGTTTTCGGGTTAAGGGTTTAAGGTTTAGGCAGGGTTGGACCCATGGACGATCAGTATGGGTTCTCCTAGTCCCCCCCCTCCACTTTCTACCGCCTTAGGTTTTCGCCTTGATTAGGGTTATCGTGGGCTTGTAGTGAGGCTGGTTCAAGGGGAGCCGAGGGGGGTTTGTATACAGGGGTACTTCGGGAACCCATGAATATAGGGGAGGGGTTCACGACATAGGGGTACCCTTGATGATTATTTAGAGATGTGGGGAGGACCGAAGGATTCCAGACACTTCCTTAACGACTAGATAAGCAGAGATTTTCGAGAAGTTCCCATATCAGCAGAGCCTGTGCCACTCAGAGTAGCTCCAGCTGAAGCTCATGACGGCCCAAAAGCGCGCAACCCCAGTGCTTTGGATCCCATACTAGTCCCTATCGTTTCCCCTATACTCACCCACAGTGCTTCAGTCCCTACCCGACATACCCTAAACCCTGAACCCAAAGCCGTAAAGCAAGATGAGCGCAACCTACAGGTTGGTTCCAATCTCCAGATGCAAGCGACGGAATCCCAGCTGCTAGACGTGGTTCATCGGGTTGGGGTCAACAAACTTGAATCCAGTATCAGAATGGCTTCCCTTGACTGGAGTTGTAAGGGTGAAATTGGGGTTCTGTAGGCTTGGTGGCTGAAATTGGCATGAGACAGAGGTATACATACACACGGCCGTCCTTGCAGACTCTGTTTAGGGTTTAGAGTTTAGGGTGTAGGGTTTTAGGGTTTGGTGTTTTTGGGTTTTTGGCTTTTTGGGTTTGAGGGTTTAGGGTTTAGGGCCTAGGCTTTAGGGTAAACCGTACCTAAACCTTGAACCCAACATAGACGTTCTCAGGGGTTGAGACTCAGAAGCGAAAGCCCTCAACCGCCTGAGAACATTCCGTTCTCAGTCCCTGTCCCTGCTTGATGTTAGAGTTTAGGGCGTAGGGTTTAGGATTTAGGGTTTAGGGCCGCGGGATTAGCATTTAGGGTTTAGGATTTAAGGGTTCAGGGCTTAGTGTTTAGGGTTTAGGGGTTAAGTAGGGATTAGCGACTAGGGTTTAGGGTTCATGTAGGGTCTGTAGGTTTAGGGTTCACCTTTTAGACGGGCTTAGGACTTCTTACAAGGCTGAAAAGATAAACCCTAAACCCTAAACCACCATGCAAGGGAGCAAAGGAGGTTGCCACCCAGGCTTGGGTCTTATTACCCTTACTTAGGCTTTTCTGAGTGGTCATTTCGATTTTACAAGTTTAAAGAAATTTGGGGACCCTAAGCAATGGTAAGTTTATATGGGTTTGAGGGTTTAGAGTTTAGGGTAAGCTGGCGCTCCTGCTACTGCTTGGTTTAGCGGTTTAGGGCTTAGCCGCCGGGTGCAACACAAGTAGCAAAGATGATGGTGATGATGGTGTGGAGGAGGAAGGAAGTGATGACGACAGTGGTTATCATGTTGTTGATGGTGGTCATAGCGCTCGTGATGGCGGTGGTCATATGGATGACAACAGTATTTCATCAGGCCTACCTGTACAGTTGGTATCACAACTGACATTGCAGCCACGCTGTCGTCTACTATCCTTGCTGGCGAGATCTCCTGCAACTATGAGCTCGCGCAGCGAGCGCTCATACAGCAGGAGGACTTCGGTGACGGACAGTACCACGTTCTGTTCAGGAACTGCCACATGTTCGCCCCAATACAGTCCCATATAACCCCAATATAGCCACCCCAATATAGTCCCAATATACTCCCGATATAGCCCCAGTATAACCCCAATATAGCCCGTCTTGGGGCGCTTAAACGTTCCCATCACCCATCGACTCGGCTTCACGCCGCTTTGGTGAGGCGAGGGATGCAGGGAAGAGCGTCAAGCTACGAGGAGAGTAAACCCTATAAACCCTAAATCCCAAACCCATAGACATCACATGAGCCATAATGTAAATTCCTTAGAGGGGGTTATATAGGGATTACATAGGGGGCTATTATAGGGGCCATTAAGGGGAATACTAGGAGTTTAGACAATAGCTCACATAGGGAGACGGGGCAGGAGGCAGCAGTTCTTTTGCCATTGGCCAGTGTCCACAGCGGCACTGCGCGACGCTGTGTTTGGACCCCTGAACACGTTAAGCGGTGCAGAGAGAGAGAGAGAGACATTGCAGCCAACATTTGATATTGGGAGCAGCCACGAATACTAGCAAACAAGCCCTGGTTACTACGTCGTCCTGATCCCCAAACCCGAACCCGACACCCCATACATGCCTGTAGGACCCGATGAGTCAACCCCATGCCATGAAACCCCAACCTTCAACTTGCTGGTGCTATATGAGGATCAAGGTTCAAGGAGGGTTTCGGGTTTAGGGTATGGATCATTATAGAGAATTCTCTAGTGACGTTCCCTGCAAAAAACATCCCATATCCAGAGCTCTGAGCCCTACATGTTTTGGTAGCTCCCAAGGTTTGTCCAGTTCCTCATTGGCACCTTGCTGCCACTACGAATTCCCTCAAACCCCAAAGCTTAAGCCGTAAACCTAATCACTGGGTTGCTGTTAAGGAACTTAAGCTAAGTTACACAGAGCAATTAATATGCTTTCCCCAATATAGTAATGCAAATTAAGTTCCTCAACAGCAAACCAGATTAGTATTGAGCAGCTTCATTCCCTTCAATGGCAAGGGAACCTCCACCAAGTCGTGTCTAACCCTAAAACCCTACACCTTACGTAGACAAACTATACTCTAAGCCCCTGAAAGGGCGTGATATAGGATTTTCTTTATTTCCGTTATCCCTATATACACCCTTGTATATACCTATATGGTAGTTTGCCAAAACAAGGGGACCCCAATGTAGACCCCTAAATACTAAAATCCTTATTATAAGGGCCCCTAAAAAGGTACCCCTAATTTTGGGAAACCCTAAAATCCCTAAACCCTAATTTGGGGAATTACCTTTTTTCCCTACTAATCTCAGCATGAATATATTCTGAGGCTCCTGCGAGGAGCGACCCTTGAGTCTTTGCCTGATGCGGACATGGGTGGTGAGGCTGAGGGAGGGGGGCAGGGTTCAGGGATCACCTAACAAGTTCAAACTACCCATAATTCATGCTGAGATTAGTAGGGAAAAAAGGTAATTCCCCAAATTAGGGTTTAGGGATTAGGGTTTAGGGTTTAGGGATTATAGGGTTTAGGCCCATGATTATAGGCAACTTTCCCCTGATTTCCTACTACTTTGGGGTTACAGTAGCCCATTATCATGGGTAAGTCGGCTTTCTAGGCAGTGTCTAAGGTCCAGTGTCTAGGTGCTTGGTTTTTGTGTTCAGAATGGACGGGTTTAGGGTGTAGGGCTTAGGATTTAGGATTGAGGGTTTAGCTGGTTACGTTAATGTTGGTTGCAGGAATGCGCGAGCGATCTCAGATCTCACTGTGTCCAAGCTAAAAGCTTCTGGGTAACCCTAGCCCCTCAACCTTAAACCGGGTAGCCCAAAGCCTTAAACTTAAACCCTACCTGGGCCCGCAACGTAGGCAGAATAAAGCTGTTTTGACCATCGTAAGTTGCTTTGAACCGTTTATTGTACGTACATAAGCAAGGCCCTGCTAAACTCTAAAGCCTACGCCCTCTGACTAAAGCCTTGACCTGTAGTCTCCTTAGGAATTATAGTTACCTCTAAGGAAGTATTAAACATATCATTAGCGCCACACCCTGGAAGCAGGGTAAACCCTGAACCCTAAACCGCGGAGGTTGAAGTCTAGAGGTTGTTTTGTTTCAGGATTTAGGGTGCAGGGTTTAGCGGTTTAGGGTGTAGGGTTCAGGGTTGAACCCTAAAGGGTCCAAGTGCCCACTAAACACCTCCTTGCCCAAGACCTGTACTAGAATTGCTACTACCCTAAACGCAAGTAGCCAATGATTGAATACTTGGACCCTTAGTGGAACGGCTTAGATTTAACATTGATAGGGTTTTGGTGATCGTATATTCAGGGCTAGACAGAAAATACTAAACAAACGCTAAACCCTAGACAGGGTTTCCGAAGAGCATTCGTGAGTGTATTCGCGTGGTGTCTCCCCTTCTGGCAGGCCATGAGCAAAAGCATATGTTCATTCAACTAAGGTGGGGCTTCCAGCTACCCAAAGTGTGCAGTTTAGGGTTTAGGGTATAAATAAGACCTGAATACTCACCATGATACGACTATGTAATAGGGTTCCAATTTCAGTGATGCAGTGTTCTTGCTTGGCCGAGGGAGCCTTGAACCCGTGAGACTTTGGGGTTTGGGGTTTAGGGTTCACCTCGAAAGCCAGTAGCCTATCATTAAAGGCAACTTTGCCCTAATTTCCTATGACTTTGGGTTGAAGTAGGCCCATTATTATGGATAATTAGGCTTCCAGGTAGGGCTGAGGGGGCTTGAATCCGCAACCCTATAGCCTATAGTCCCCCTTAAGTAGATAGAATATGGTTTTGCGCATATTATAATAAGATCCCCATATACCCCATATTCTTTGTACTTAAGGGGGACTATAGACCCTAAACCTGCTACAGTGCAGCATGAGACTCCCTCCCATTCCCCTGAACCCCAAACCTGCTAAACCCCTGTCACCCTCAAGTGGGGGTTTCGGCTTAAGGGTGTAGGGTTTAGGTTCACTCAAACCTCCTAAACCTGAAACCCTATTCCTACCCAGATGTGGGGGGGGGGCTATAATCAGGCCATGTATTCGTCTGTTCAGTGCCCCTTTGCGGGTTCCAAATGAGCTTGTGGGAGTGCACTTAAACCCCATAACCCAGGCCCATGATGAATAAACTTCCTTTTAAGGGCGTAAATGTTAGGATCCCTATTATAATCCCTATTAAGGGGAGGGGGTTTATTAATCATGGGTCTGGGTTAGTCCCCCTCAAGTAGATGGAACATGGGGTGTATGGGGATCTTATTATAATATACCCAAAGCCATATTCCATCTACTGAAGGGGGATTATAAAGCCAGGGTTTAGGGTTTAGGGCCCCCAACCCCCAGAGTCATAAACCCCTAAACCTGAAGCTCTCAAATCCTAAGCGTCCTAGAATATACCTCAGCATCTTGACTATACAATCATCATATACCCCCCCAACCTAAAGAGCGGTGCGGCTACATGCTAAGAGCCGCAGAGAAGATGATTCTTGTATACCGGACCAGTAGGTCCTAAACCCTAAAATAATAGCTTCCATTTTCTTTTCCATTTTCCCTATATAACCCCAATATATAGCCTATTATAACTATAGTAGTTTCCATTTTCTTTTCCATTAAGCCTTTGCAGGAGGACTTTGTGACTACTCCGCACAGCTTCAACCCTCCCCCCCCCCCTCGTAGTCCTTAGTCTCCAAAGGCCTCTACCCTAAAGTCTCGAACCTCTAAGCCCTCAATTCTAAACTAGAGCCCCTAACGCCTGAACTCTCAAATCAAGATTCCCTAAACCCTAATTCCTAAACCCTAAACCCTAAACCCACTTGGAGGAAGACTTTGCAAATGCGCTGGAGTCCATGATTGATGAGGAGTTGGCCGCCGCGGCAAATCCCAGGTAGGACCAGTCCGTGTTCCCAAGGGTTTAGGTCTAGTCACCCTACGTTATCCCGAAGTGGTAGGGATCTAGGGGAAAGTTGGCTATGCATTACGGGGTTTAGGGTTTTAGGGTCTAGGGTTCCGGTTTTAGGGTTTAGGGTTCTAGGTAGGATTTAGGTTTCGGGCTGCAGGTTCAGGATTTGGGGTTGTTAGGGTGTAGGGGTACCTTAAACCCCAAACCCTAAACCGTGGCTGCATGGATTGACTTCTAAATGGTTATACAGTTCTATTGTTGATGAGCGACTATTGCACCACCTAGGATACCACATCTACTCAAAAGTAATTCCGAAGAATTATGGGGACTTCACCAGAAACCCTAAGCCCCGTCAAGCGTGTGCAAAACCATCGGTTCTTCTTGCTACCTCCTGATACTAAAGTTCCCCCGCAGCTAACATAAATTTCGCTTACAGAATTTAAGCGGAATTTGGGGAAGGGTAATTAAGATAATCCATCACAGAAAGTTTGAGGTCCGTGTAGCTAGGGGTCACCGTGCTGTATGGTACATGCCGCCATGTTAGGGTTGTTTCCTGAGCCACGAAATATGACTTCTCTCCCAAGGGTTACTGTCATGGATGCATTATAGACCCTACGCCCCAAACGCTAAACCCTAAGCCTTAAACACCCATACCACCGAAAATCCTTGATGACATGAGTCTTCCGTAGCGCTCATCTCTACGAAAAGAATCCGCAGGGGACTCATTTCGAGAAACTGCCCTTCTTCTAAACCCCAAACCCTAAACCCCAAACCTTCATCCCTAAATCCCTAATCCCTAAACTCTAAACCCTCACCCCCAGACCCCTAATCCCTAAACACTGTCATCCCTAAACCCCCAAAGCCAAAAAACAATCCAAAACCACCCAAACCCCAAAACCCAAAGCCCTACAGTCTGCCAAAAAAAAGGATCCCTGTCTATAATCCCGAAACCCCTGAACCCTAAACTTAGCTTTAAGCTCCCTAAACCCCTACACCCCTAAACTTAGCCCCATAATCCCCAAACCCCTTAACCCCTAAACTTAGCCCCATAATCCCTACATCCCTACATTCCTAAACTTAGCTCTATAATCCCTAAACCCCTAAACCCCCAAACTTATCTCTATAATCCTTTAACCCTAAACTTCTAAGCCCTAAACCGTAAACCCTCATGCCGATCAACCTGAGTCGTGCGGGACCCGCGTCCCCAAAGTCAATTTCCTCCCACGTTGAACCTACCTGGAAAGCCTAGTTACCCATAATAATGAGCTACTTTGACCCAAAGTGGTAGGAAATTAGGGGAAAGTTGCCTATAATTATGGGTAACTGGCTTTCTAGGTACAGCCTAGGGATAAGGGCTTAGGGTTGAGGGGGTGAGAGATTACAGGGCGAAGGTTTGGGGTTAAGGGTTTAGGGATTTGGTTTGGGATGTAGGGTTTATAGGGGAAGAACAGGTCAGAATCAGGCATAAGCTAATTACAGTCCTGTGTAGTTCTTACTCCAGACAAGACTGGGTTTTCGTAGTCGATTTGCCTACCTACCCTAATGCTATGCGGTAATTTTTCATGGTTGAGCAGACCGCAGGTTCAGCGCAACGCATTATAATCCGTGTTGCAGGTACCCCTCCTAAGTACCCCCAGAAAAGTATCCCCAATTTCGGAAGACTTATAAACGCATTGCAAAATGCATGTCCGTACGCCCGCAGCTGCACTCATGCGCAGTATGCGTTAGGGCGCAGTTTACTTGGACGCTACGCCATGGCGATACGAGAAACCCCATGTGACAGCGGCGATGAGCTCCTAGGTGTAAGCCCCCTAAACCCCAAACCCTAAAACCCCTAGGGTTTAGGGCTGAAGGTTAGGGATCTAAGGTTCCCTGAACCCTTCATTGGGTTTAGGGTTTAGGTTTTAGGGTTTAGGGTTTAGGGTGTAGGGTTTTTAGGGTTTAGGGTTTATAGGGTACATGCCCCTAATTCCCTACTTCCAGTTGTGATTTCATTGCGACTTTGGGCTACGTTCAGGCGTTTTGGGCCATGATTTTGCTTACCTTGATAGGTTTAGGTCAGGGTTTTGGGTTTCGGGTTCAGGGTCTAGATCTTCGGAGTCTCAACTGACAGGCTCCAATACTTACTGCAAAAATACCACCGGTGTCCATCGCATACCTTCAACCTTAGAATAAGCTTCAACCCCAAACCCTGAACCCGAGAATAAACAAAGCTAAGCCCCAAACCCTAAGCCCTACACGCCACACCGAATTTGGGATTCAACTGTTTAGCCTGGTGCTTGGAATTCAACTGTTAGGCGAATTCTTGGCCCTAGACAGCCAGAGGCCCATGATTGTAGTCTACTGTCCCCTAATTTCCGACTATTTTGGGTAAAGGTAGCCCATCATTATGGGTAACTAACCCTAAACCCTGCTAAACCCCTCAACCTAAACCCTAAGCCCTAAACCCAAGCCCATTTATCATGGGTAGCTTCAGGTTTCGGGGTCTTTGACTTCCGATTCGGTCTTTGTGTCTGGAGTTTCGGGGTACCTTTAAAATGTACTTAGAAAGCCTAGTTACCCATATTAATGGGCTACTTTAAGCCAAAGTAGTAGGAAATATGGGCAAAGTTGCCCATAATTATGGGTAATTAACTGGCTGTCTAGGTAGGGGTTATATTGGGTTTATATAGGCTTTTAAAGTTTAGGGTTTTGGGGGTTTATGGTT
>CAJNIZ010047997.1:21254-34300 GCA_905231905.1 Symbiodinium pilosum | reverse complement strand
AAACCCAAGACTCCAAGCCTAAACCCAAACCCAGATCCAAAGCCCGAAATAGACTACAGTCTAAAGTCCTAGTATCCCCCTTGATAAACCCCCTATAATTCTCCCCTATATAACCCCTTATATAGCACCCCTTAAGGAGTTTAGACTATAGCTCGAATAAACCCGACACCCAAAACCCTAAACCCTAAACCCAAAACCCAAAGCTATCTTCTGCGGTAGAGAGACGAAGCTCTGACTTCTTCTTGGCCTTTGCGAAGACGTTGCTCTTCTTCAGTGGAGTTACAATGTACCTGCTGAGGGGCAGGGTTTAGGGGGTACAACTGAGGTGCTAGGGCTTCGAGTTTGGGATTTAAGGTTTAGAGTTTGGGGTGTTGAGGGTTTGGGTATCTAGGGGAAGTTATGGGTTAGATTTATGCTCACGGGGTCAGCCGGCTGCGCGTCAGGGTCTGGAATGCAGACCCCTACCGCCCCCCTTAAGTAGAAAGAATCTGGGTATATGGGGATCGTAGTATAATATATCCAAAGCCATATACCATCTACTCAAGGGGGACCATAAGCCCTAAACCGTGAACCTTAACCCTGAGCGTGATGGTCTTAGGTTGGGTTGCTTTGAACGCGGTGTGGGGTCGAGGGCCAAGGAGCCATGGATGTAGGATCAAGGGATGTATTCTTTGGATTTATTCAGGGCTTCTGGAAGCCAGGATACATTATACCTAAACTAGGAAAAGGGCCTCAAGAGGGCTGGATCAGCCATGCAGATGCTATCAGAGTCGAACCCATGCAGCAGTATGCTTATTTACCTTTGCTGTTTTACTGGGCAATGATGCGAGGCATCTATGAAAATGGTAATGCAAACCCTGCAGACCCAACAAAGTACTCGAGTAGGAGCTCAAAAGCCCAAAGCCTAAACCCCACTCTCAATCTCGAAGCCCTAATCCCTAAACCTTAGCTTAAAACCCAAATCCTAATCCGTGAGGTGGAGGAGACCTCAGACCCATAGCTCTTGGGCACTGCCCCCACCCTGTAACAGTTTATATTAAGGGGCGTATTCAGGGCTCTATTTAATTCCACTAGAAATTTTATCCAGCTGTTACAGAGTGGGTGCAGTACCCAACATAGCTCCTGCTTCCAAGAGGCAGCTGGATGGCCCTCAAAATGTCTCTCTTGAAGGCGATGTCCTGGGTTTAGGGTCCCCGCATAGGCCTTGGGTCCCGAAGATCCTGTTTTCTCAGGCCAGAGTAGAACAATGCACAAACCTGAAAACCATAAGGGGGCAGGGTGTCAATATCGCCTGCTGTATATTGTAATCCTGACTGAGCTACCCACCAAAATGGGACTCCTGCCCACATTGCACTTGAGGTCATTGAGGTCATTTCAGGTCAAGGCACTAAGATTTGTCTACACCCCATAGATGCATCTCGAAAGTACTGATTTCTTGTCACATGGTTTAGGGTTTTCTGGGCGGTGAAATCACATCAGCTATAGCTGAATTCCGAGGAATACATGTACCATGTAACTACCTACTTCGGTTTGTGTAAAGCCGCCAAGATACTTTCCTTCCTGTCAGAAGTATGCCGCATCTGTGCACAAACTCACGCCCTATCGCTTAAACCCTTCCCCCCCAAAACTCCCTTAACCCATTAACCTGAACCCTAAACTCCTTAACCCTAAGTCGCTTAACCCTAAACCCCCTTACTAACCCTAAACCCGAAACCCCTTAACCAAAAACCCTTCAATCCCCCAACCCCTGAGTTTCTCTTCCAAGGACTCCCATTATTTATGCTGTGTGGACTACACCACTAAGCTTAAGGAAAAGTCAGATACACTCCCACAAACTAACATGGAAACCCATATAGCCCCCTTTCAGAGGGACCGTAGTCTTTATAGGCCCCTCTTTGGGTTTCCATGTTAGATTCCGGGAGTGTAGGCGCTTACCAGGTGGGTACCACCTTACATGACTTACAAGGCTTGTATGGGGAGAGTAATTAGGAGGTATATGAAAAGTATGTAAGGGCGTATATGGGGCAAACTAGCCACCTGGAGCTTCTCTAGAATCTCTCACAGGGACGCCGCCTCTAAACCTGCACACGAGACGTAGCCCAGTAATACTCCCACAAACCATACTTTCAGCCCTAAACCCCTACACCCCTACACCCCTAAAACCTCTAAAGCCCTGAGTTCTGATTGAAGACATCCTACGTACCGTCAACCCTAGGCCGTTTATGCTTTAAGAGCACCAAGACCTACATGAAGAGAAAAACCAAGATTTGACGTGATTGCGGACTCATTTGGGACCCCATCGCAATGCTCTAATCTTACTGGTTCTTTGCGGGGAATAGGGAAATGTATTGATTATACAGGGGCCCTTATTCCCTACTAAGAACCAGAAAGTAATGCTTGGGATACCTGCAACGGGACCTTCCCCCCGGAAAGCCCAAATTCTTTAAGCTCCCAGAAGTCCAGAAAGTACCATACAGAGTTCAAGGTCCAGGACTTGGGATCCTGAGCTGCAACTACTATATTATATAGGGGTTATATAGGGGTTATATGGCCATTTCCCAAAATAAGGGGACCCCCATAGAGACCCCTAAATACTATAATCCTTATTATGGGCACCCCCAAAAGGGTATCTCTAATTTTGGGAAACCCCCATATGGGGATAATGGGAAATAAAATGGAAACTACTAAATTATATAGGTGTTCTATAGGGGTGATCGAAGGCTTAGGGTCAATGAGTTGGGGCCTTGTGTCCCGCCTAAATCATCAGAAGACTAGCAGGCCCAACACGGGTTCATAGGGCTAAAGAGGCGTTATATAGGGCATTTAGGGTTTAGCGATTAGGTTTTAGGGTTTGCCAAAATTCGGGGTGCCTAGAATAAGGACTATAGTATAATGGGGTTCATATTGGGGTCCCCGGTTTTGGGAAACTACCCTTTGTTTAACCGCAAATGTGTAATCCTGGTCTGCAAACCAAGCGACAGCATTGAAGCGCATGAAGAAAGCAAAGAATACCTTGGCTGCATGTGTCACCTAGCGCTGGGATAGAACTGCTCCAGAGGAAGGCGTCCCCTAAACCTTTAAACCGAGTCTACAAGTTGAGAGCTGCTTGTGCCAGAAGTTCTTCGAGCAGGGGTGTGCGTTGGGTCCGTTGGGATGTATGAGCATGGGTTCCCTTACCAACCAACCCCCCCTAACCCCTCCCACCCCTGGTTCCGGTTTTATGAGGGTTTAGTAATAATGACCTAGTAGTACTGTAAGGGTCCCTGTTTGGGGAGAGGTCTTCCAGGGCTTTGGGGAACCGGGTGGACGCCAGCCGTCAATAGCTTGGCCAACACCATGCAGAGCAAAGCTTGAACTTCTATTTGCCCCGCTCTAGGGTTTAGCGTTCAGGGCAATGAATACTAGTGATAATAATGGAAATAGGTCTAATAGTAATAGCATTCATCGTCATATGTACTCCCCAAACCATCACGAAGCTCGTAGAGACTGCTTTTACAAAGACAAGTCCTATAAAGGGTCGCATGTAAGTTTGAGAATGTAACAGCGGGTTTTCACAAAAATGCTAGGCCCTTCTTTGGTTGTCGCTTTCTGACCATCCTCCCTCGCGGGGTAGGGGCCTGAATTTAAGGAGTACCCGCACGAGTAGGCTTGTGTCTTTTCCGGGGCATCTAGAGGCATATTTGCTTGAGAAGCTGCTTGCAAGCCGTATTATAAAGTCGGGCCTGCATATTCTGAACATCCCTAACTCTATCGCCAATGCCTTAGGCCTCGACAGCAACAGTTCATGTTGAATCGCTTGCGCTACTTGGCGATGTATACAAAGCTATGTACTGATACCAAACTCCTGAAATCATAAGATCCTGTACTACAGGGCCCAATGAAAATGTGGTCATGGGCTCATCTAAGCCGTATTTGGGGCTGGAGGGTGCCAGGGTGTAGGTAGTCTATGATCCTATGATACGCCCTCGATCCGAATCTAAATCCCCTATAATCCTAAACCCTATACCCTAAATAGAGCTTGAGCCTTGAGCCCAACCTTGATCCCTAAATGGATTTCTAGGGGTTGAACCAGACAACACTCAGACTATGAGACTGCCTTGTGCTGAAGGGTCCGGGAGGCTCAAGAATGAATCAATGGATACCACGAGGTTCTGAATCATTGGATTTTATTCTGATCTTTATTCTTGCTAGCACTATTCTTATTATTATTGTAATTATGACTGTTAGTATACTGATCATGATTGCTTCATGCTCTGATGCTACTTAGGGGCAGCGTCACTTTCCAACAATTATATTCGCTGCAACAATCTGTTCTCTGGTGAATGCCATGGTAATACTCCAAGCAAGTGGATCCCTCTCATAAATCCCCAATCCATATTCTCACGGGAACTTTCCCAAAAAGGTGCCCACTTTGTCCAAACCCCAAGCCTTAGCCTAGAACGTAAACCCTAAGCCCTTGACCTCAACTGTAAACCAAATCCTAAGCCCTAAAACCTATGCCCTCAAGCCCAAGCCCAGAACCCGAAGCTCTCTAAAACCCGGAGCCGAAAACCCTAATCCGTAAACCTAAATCCTCAAACCCTACACCCTAAACTGAAAATCTAAATCTAAACCCTAACCCTGAACCTGAAATCTCTAAACCCCTAAATCCCACATCCCTAAGCCAGCTAGGACTTAACTGAAAACCTAAATCCCTAATCCGTCCAGGAGGCGAGACAGCCAAACGAGCCGATCACGCTGAAGATGGCCATAATGATCCTATGGGGGTGGCCCCTCAAATCCTCTGGGGTTTAGGGTTTAGGGTTTCGGGTTTAGGGTTTAGGGTTGGGTACTGCCCGCCCTCAGTAACAGTTGGATAATAATATGGTTATATGTAGCCCTTAATCGGACCCCTGATATAGACTGTTACTGCGGGGTGGGCAGTACCCAAAATATTCCTATATAGGGTCCCCGATTACAGCCACTAGGAAAATATGAAATATCCTAGGGGCCTCCCAAGTCCTATTGGGTCTAGGGCTTAAGGTTTAGGGAAATTATGCCCGTATTGTAAAGGTTTGGTTTACGTTTTGGGGTTTGGGGTTGAAGGTTTAAGGCTGAGGGTTTGGGGCTAAGGGTTCAGTGAAAGTCTGACCCAATCATAAAGGTTGTATCTCGGTTGCTGCAAGGTTTGGGGTGCAGAGTTTAGGGTGTCAGGTGTGAGATTGAGGGTTTAGGAAGAAGGATTTGGGCTTTTCAATGCTTTTCTGAGTGATGTACCCTTTAGGACCTCCCTGGCCACACTCGAAATTCTCGGTCTAGGGCTCAGGGTGTCGGGTGCAATTTCTGGGGCATACTTGCAGTGGCAGCATGTCAGGGCTTAGCGTAATTATCACCCAATAGAACCTGTACCCATAGCCGCATCGTATGCCCCTTAAGTTTCACAGTATGCCAGAATTCGTTTGCGGGTACAAAAGATCGCCCTAAACCCTGAACCCTGAAGCATAAACCTCAATCTTAAACCCTAAACCTGAAGCCCTATTTCCTAAATCCTAAGTCCGAAGCCCTAAACCTTAAGCCCCAAATCCTGAATCCTAAGACATAAATCCTAAGCCCTAAATCCTAAACCCTAAGCCCTAATCTAAACCCTGAACCCTACATCCTAAGCCCGAAATCCTACACCCCAAAACCCTAAATCTTCAACCAGCCCACAGGTCACATCATAGTTTCCCTAACAAACATATTCTATAATCCTTATTACAGTGACCAACCCTAAACCCTAAACCCCCCAAAAGGGGACCCCCTAATTTTGGGAAACCTCCACATCCTGTCCAAGCTGCATTCCAATGACCTGAGCCTCACCGCAAGCGTCGCACAGGTTAGTACCTGCCTCGGCTTCTGAGGGTTTAGGGTTTGGGGTTTAGGTTTTCGGGTTTAGCGTTCAAAGTTCAAGGGTTTCTTGGGGTGTAGGGTTTCGGGTTTAAGTGGTTTGCGGTTTAAGGTTTTTGGCGGTTATACTCCAAGATGTCATAGGGTTGAGAGCTTAAGGCTTGTGGTCCCTTTGGGGGCCACGCGTAAAATAGGACGGTCGAATTACGGGCACCCAGAACGGGACATGATTTTGACAACCACCCAACAATACAGGAGGCTACCCCAAACAGGGATAAATGAGGCTAACCCAAACAGAGTTTAATGGACTTCCTCCTGTTCGGGACCTCGCACCCTTCATCTAGGCTACTCTCATGCTCTGTGCTTTTTGACGCCCCTAAATGCCAATATCTTAACCCTAAACCCTAGACCCCGAACCCTTCACGTAAGTACTTCTCCTAAGATTTTGAGCCTCTGCAGGCTTCGTACAATGCGGCCTGTGACATCCTGCCAATCGCCTGGGTGTACAAAGGCTTCAGGTTTAACATTCTGGACGGACACTGTGCCCATCCAGTAAGTGGATTACATACCTGTAAAGTTTATATGCAAAGCATTTAATTCAAATGCTAAATCTGTGGAAGACTCTTAATGGGCTGGGGCAGGACACAAGGTTCAGGGCTTAGGATTTACAGATGATGGTGGCTCATGGCCAGCCAAAAACAACCCCCCAAAAGCCTGAAACCGTGACGCAGCTCAAAGAGGGCTCCCTTTACCTAGAAGGGACTTTGGTAAAGTAGATCTTCTATATGAGCTATAGTTTAAACAGCTAGTATGCCCCCTAATAACCCCCATAGTACTCCCCTATATAAACCCCTTAAGGGACTTTAGACTACAGCTCATATAATTTTAATAAAACATTTGAAAGGCAAATCTAGGCAAGGATTGCTCCTATAGTGCTGGAACACAGATCGAGTGGCATTCCGGAAGTATCCGAAGACGCACTCGGAGCAAGCGGATTCCTTGTATTCCTGGCGCGACGCTTGAAAGCCGGCTGAACTGGATGTAATCCCTCATGATAAAGGTTTTTCGGTGTAGGGTAATCACCCCCACCCCCGATATTCCATAGGTCGCCCACATATACCAGTCTCTCATGAAGTGATTCGCAAGGTAGGGGCCTACTCAAGTAGAATGAAGCTTCGGGGGTACATCGTACTGTATCTACACAAGGACTCCCGGGGAACAGAACGTAGGGGCCTATTAGATTCGCAGAATGCCAAATCAATTGGAGAATCGAATGGAACATGCAACGGAAACTGGGTTCCTGCAGGGGCTTATAGGATTGCATGCGTTGACTTGCTTGATTTGAACAAGGTTTGGTGTTTATTATGCACCAGTCACCAGTCATATGAGCATTACGAAGAAGAAGCTGGTCATCAGGCAGGATTCTACGTTACACTGCAAGGAACTAAGTACTGACAAAAGTTACTTCCCATATGAGTAGCGTGTTTTTTGGTGGTTAAACCCAGTAAGATTATATTCCTTAAATAAAATACTATACCCCAAAAGGAGGATAGATTCTTATTCTATAATGGGTACCATAGTATTCCCAAATAAAATACTACTCATAAGGGAGTTTCTCTCTTGAATTCTTGCCATAGAATCCTGAACAAGAAACCCATCATCCCGTCTAAGCCCTGAACCCGGAACCGTAGGCTTCTCGAGGGGAGTTGTTCACTTTGCCAGGCCCTACAAGAACGATCTGGCCGAGGAAGGGTTCGGGGCTTGGGGTTATGCGTGGGATAACAAACTTGCTTCGATACTGCTCTCCCTTCCCCCTATTGTCTCGCAATTTCTATTATCAAGTTTGTTTGTGCTGGGGTTCTTGATCATAGGGTGGATGGATACGTCTATGATAGGAGCCCCATTTTGGGACTCTCCCACTTTCTAGGCTAGAATAACCCTAACCCCTCAACCCTAAACCCTTAAGGGTTAAAGCGCTTGTAGCACCTCTTACCTCTGACTTCAGCAATGCCTAAACATATGAGCTATAGTCTAAACTCCTAGCATCCCCCTTAGTAGACCCTATAATGGAGAATCAAATGGAAAAGAACATGGAAACTAGGATATATAATTCCGTATATAATCCCATTGAGGAGTTTAGACTATAGCTCACATGGGGTATAGCTCATATGGGATCTTCTCAACAAGGAGGGGAATTAGGACTACAAATTGACCATGGGGTTCCTATGCAGCAATGTACCGGCATTGCTGACAGAAATTTCATTTTTTCAATGGTCCATGCCTTAAAACCTAAACCTAACACTACGAGGATGAATCTCAAGTCCCTGAGATCCCAAAGGGTTCACCAAGGTAGTGCGAGATTTCTTCATTCTGCACTTGGTGACCCTCTAGTCGATCACCCTAATAACTCTGGTAGCAGTTGTAACATCAGCTGGCTCGTAGCAGAAGTTACAAGCTATTTTCAAGGAAGTTTTGATTACTGCAACGATGGATCCATCAGCTCGCTAGAACGATGCACTGTAGGCCTTGCAACCCCAATAGAGCGTTGCACACTACATGCTAGCCGCTAAGCCTGAAAAACATCCCGAAGACCTATAATCTGAGCGCTGCAGCCGCCCTCAATCCACCATTCCCATAGCAATGCTCCGACATCCATGCAGGAGTTTGCCTACTCTAAAGTAATTGTTGTTATACAGCGACTGTACGATGTAAGAAGCCCACATGTAGGGAGCCGCACTTTTTGAGCTCCCCTCCTTTCAACCCTAAATCTTGAACGGGCCCTCAACCCTCAACGAAGTCCCTGTCAATTCCCAGAATGCCATGAACTCCAAGCTCCTGGAATGAGCCTCCGAAACTCAACTCTCCTAAGGCTGCAGGGTCTACTGCAGCTCTAAATGTGGTAGGATCTTAATTTAGAGCCGGCCCGCCAAACTGGACACCAGAACTACACACTCCGAAGGAACGAGGTATACACGTGCGAAAGCCATAGTAAGAAACACTAGTTCAGCTCATTGTATGCCATTCGGGCTTGTTCGTGGACCATGGCAGAACGTTTTCAGCGGAGAGGCTAAACCCTAAACCTTAAATTTCCTTACAACGGTACCTCGTGAAGAGCCTGCAGTCAATTCTTCTTGGATCTCCCATTTTCGTACTCAAGCCCTTAAACTCTACAGTCCCCCTTAAGTAGATAGAATATGGCTTCGGGTATATTATAATAAGATCCCCATATACCACATATTCTATCTACCTAAGGGGGACTATAAATCTGATGGTCCAAACCCCAAAGCCGGAACCGTACACATTAAAACCCAAACGCTGAAGCGCAAACCCTGAATCCTCCGGAGGCTGCACCATAATAGCAAGAGTCCCTAACTATGCGGTTTAGGGTTTAGGGCCTTAACGTATGCACCATGACCTTCCTAGGGAACTGTGACTCCCATCCCAGTGATACTAAACCTCCCCACCACGTAATGATGAGCATTTCCCCTATCACATAGTAATACTCTATTACATTGAGGGTAGCTATCATTTGGCGGAAGTTGGGGGGTTCACTATTAGGGGCGGTGATTCGTGTGTTCAGCCAAGCAAAAACCATGATGGCCACTAAACCCTAAACCTTAACCTAAACCCTAAACCCCTAAACCTTAAACCCAAAACCCTCTGCCTTCTCGCACACGTTGCCGGGTCTGCACGCTAGCTTCGGAGTGCACCTTCAGAGATTTTTTTTCACTTCTCAAAGCTGAGCTTATAGTCCCCCTCAAGTAGATAGAATATAGCTTTGGGTATATGATAATAAGATCCCCATAAGCCCCATATACCCCATATTCTATCTAATGAAGGGGGACCATATGTAGGTGGGAATAATTGGGAACATTCTCCCTTTAGAAGACTTCAATGGGAAGACAGAACGGATGACCGGACTATTTGTGGGCCAGGGAGCCTGAACCCTGAACCTTAAACTCCTGAGCCAAAGGCTCTGTTGAGCACTCACCCCCCCCGGCCCCCGTCCTCCTTAGGGATTAAGATTTTTCCCACTAACAATAAGCCTTCCCCACGCCGGTTATAAATGAGTCCCTTCCAGGACTGGCCCGGCATACGAAATGAGAAGACTTTTGAAAAAATCGGGCCGCCAGACCCTAACGTCTTCCAAGAGTCTGTGTTGCCATGACTATTAGCACCCCTACATCCTAAACCCTGAGCCCTAAATCCTAAACCCTAAACCCTATTAAACTCCCCTATGTAACCTCTTTAAGGACCCTAGAAAACCCCTTTTATGAATGGCTCCGTTCACCCAAAGACTGGCCGTGCCTCTGCATCGTCGGCTTAAAGGCTGTCAGGCCCGTGATTTGCGATGTAATGGCCGTGTGCCTCGTATCAGGCGATCGTAAGTAAAATGGGAGTTTCCCAAAATTCTGGGTTTAGGGTTTAGGGTACCTTTTTGGGCGGTCCCCACAAGAAGGGTTATGGTATTTGGGGGTCTATATTGGGCCCCCCCCCATTTGGGAAACTACCAACTGCCAAACTTTGCGTGTATGTTCTGAAGAATTCCCCAATAGTAACTTGAAGCCGAGGGCCTACACTCCCGGAAACTAACATGGAAGCCCAAAAAGGGCTCTATAAAGACTACAGTCCTTCTAAAAGGGGTCTATATGGGTTTCCATGTTAGTTTGGGGGAGTGTACCTCTTGAAGAATCTTTAAGGTGGCCAGTTGCCCAATGAGGACGTACTACGGAAGGCTTATATGGGAAGACGAGGTAGGTAAAAACTGTTAATGACTTGCATGGGGGAAACTGCCCCTAGACCCTAAACCTCAAAAGCGCGCCCTCAACCCGTTTTCTTGTGAATGTGTCCAAGAGCTTACTGCTAAGGGTTGCGGATGTAATGCGGAAGCCAGTATATTCACCACCCTTTAAATCCTCACAAGGCTTTAGGGTTGTATCTAGTTTAGTATACCCCGAAACCCTATTCTAATTCCAGAGTCTAAGGTTCTACATTACTAGTTAAGATTCTGAACCTCAAGCCAAAAAAAACAGAGCTTGCACAAGACCGAGTCTGTGGCGTGGGATCTTGTGTAGTTCTGTGCGATTTTGTGTGATTTCGCGGATTGTGAAAAGCTATTGCATGCGACCCCGTGCAATTGCTTTTGCAATTTCGCCCGCTTCCGTGTGCCCTAAATTCCAGACCCCCTTTGTGAGACTCCGTTCATGGATTGCTGAAAACCCTAGACCCTAAACTTTAAGACCCATATCCTTAAACCCTAAGCCGCTAAGCCATTAATCCTCAACCCCCCACTGGCCTAAATACATACCAACATCAATCCGAGGACTAATTGAGGTACTCTATACAATAATTGTACATGAACCTAGGACCGAGAGGTTGGTAGGTATAGCCGTAAGTCTGTCTTATCAACCCAGCTCCCAACTTATTTTCTTCTTTCCATTTGATTCTCCATTATCCCTGGACCCTAAACCATATGAAGACCGTATAACCCGCTTAAAGGGACCTCTAATATCTGGCCTTTACATTGCACCCCTTCCCCCTCCTAAACCCCCTAAACCTCCTAAACCCCAAACTCCCCAGATCCCCTAAATCCCCTTAAGGCCTAAGCCCTAAACCCTAAATCCCTTAACTCTAAACCCTCCGTCCCTCGCCATAGCCTGGCCTCAAATGCCAAAACGTGCGTTTGGCCCGTGGCCAGGCGGTACCACCAGCGCAGTAGACTTTACCTCAGACTGCATAAGAGGGTTTAAGGTGTTGTGTTTTTAGGGTTTAGGGTTTACCTCAGATGAGATTACAAGGTTCGAGCTGTTCTTAGGGTTTCGGGTTTTCAGCCGTAGGGTTCAGGGTTTGGAGGTTCAGGACTAGGGACTTTAAGGCGAAGGGGTTTGAGTTTTTGAAAGGTTTGGGGTTCAGCGTTTCAAGGTTTAGGGTCTACAGATAAAGGAGATTATGGGTTCTGAGGGATCTCGGAGTTTAGCGCTCTGGAATTGTGGGCTTACGAAGGCCATAACCTGACTTTAGATTGGGTGAATGATGCGAGGTTTGGGGGGAATTGTTGAAATCTTTGTATACTCTGAAGACCGTACCACACACTGGGCAACTACTTGTGGATTTAAGGATTCAGGGGTTTAGGGGGCTGACAAGTAGGGTTGTCATGAATTCCATAGCCTGACCTTACCTCACACTGGGTAAGCCATGGGGTTTTGTGGCAGTTGTATGGGTACATGTATACCAAATTTAGCTCACCTCGAATTTCGGTAGATCCGCAGGGTTTAGGGGTCTAGCGTTTCGTAAACCTTAAAACCCTAATCCCTAAACCCCCTAAACCCTCCATCCCTAGACTCTGAACCCTAACCCCTAGGGTTTCGGGGATGTGGTTTAGGAACCCTGGGTTGTGGGCTTAGGGGTTCGGGTTTAGGGTTTAGGGTTTAGGGTTCAGGGTTTAGGCAGGGCCTAGGGCTTAAAGGAATTCTTTAACTTGAGCTTGCCACACACTGGGTGACGCAGGGGCCTACCGAATTGGGATATGGCGTTGGGGTACATTAGGCTCTAGTGATGTACGGCTTGTAGAGAAAAAGCCAGGTAAGATGTCATGCTTTGACATTATAGTCCCCCTTAAGTAGATAGGATATGGGGTATATGGGGATCTTATTATAATATACCCAAAGGCATATTCTATCTAAGGGGAACTATATGCATGAATGGCTCAAAACCACCGTTTAAGCAAATTCATAAGCCTAGGTCGGCCCCTAAAACCCATCGAACATGTTCGCATAATGTAGACCCGTGACAAATAAACCTCCTCCTTTTAAGAGCCGTAATATTAGGATCCCTATTGTAATCCCCATTAAGAGGATGGGTTTATTGATTAGGGGGTTACATTATAGGGTCCCCCATTAAAGCAACTAGGGAACATATCAGATATCCCAAGGGCCTACCCAGAAACCCCCCTGCTCCTTTTGGGATCCCTATCCCCTAAACCCTACACCCCTAAACCCTAAACCCTAAACCCCTAAACCCTAAACCCTAAACCCCTAACCCCTAAATCCTAAACCACCCAAACCTGGGATCCCTGGCATCCTCAGCCCCAGAAAGACTGGGTTGCTGTTCAGGAACTTCAATCAAGTTACACCCTATACCCGAAGCCGTAAACCGTTTTTGGAAATCTCCTTACCCGAAGC
>CAJNIZ010047997.1:0-20880 GCA_905231905.1 Symbiodinium pilosum | reverse complement strand
TCTAGTATTTATTATATAGCCAAATGTTGGAACTCTCCTTACCCGAAGCCCTAAACCCTATATGAAACTTAGTATATAGCCAAATTTTGGAAATTTAAGTTAAGTTCCTTGACAGCAACATGGAACAAGAGCATGAACAAGCGAAAAGCCCTGTCTGCCTATACTCGGTTTAGAAGTTTAGGGATTTAGGGCTTAGGATTTAGGGTTTAGGGATTTTGGGTTTAGGGATTAGGGTTTACGGTTGGGGGTTCAGGGATTTAGGGTTTAGGGACACAGTTACGCAGTCTAGCCCCAAATCTGATTCCCGGAATTCCTGGACCATGCTGCCTAAACCTTAATCCCTAAGCCCTAAACGCTGATTCCAAGTCATCCCAAAACCTGAACGCTCGAATGTCAATCCGTAGCCCCGAAGCCTACTTCCAAAGAATCCTAAAGACTTAACACTTCAACCTTAATCCTTTAGCCCTAGACCCAATTTCCTCAACCCAAACCCCTCAATCCCGGCACTCTTTTCCTGGCAGGATGCAAATCCGAAAGTCGATGGAGGTCGTTGCTACATTCACCTGGGCAGTCCTACCGACTTAATCAGGGGGTTTCCAAAAGACATATATGCATATGGTTGTATATGTATCTGCGGATAGAGGACTACTGAAGGAGCCACTTATAAACTTTTCTTAATTTACTCCGCTGCCCCCTATGAAACAGAGAGGCGGCATGAGGTCTTGCCCTCCCACGCACTAATATGCTTCAGATAGGCAGGATGTAGTGGTTTGGTTTTGCTGGCTGGTTTTGGGGATTGGGTTTTTAGCTGTAGAGGGGTATAACGCCCGAAAAACTTGCTCCTCCCACGTCATCATTTGTACGATGACTTGAGTCAAGGCTGCGACCTTTCCCTCCCTAAACCCTTAACCCTCGCCCCTCCCAAGCTGTATCCCCCAAGGCTTCCCGAATAAGCCCCAATGATTCACAAAAAATCTCTCATCTCAAGAAGGGGGAACCTCAGGGGGCGGTCGGCGTCCCTAAACACTAAAATATCCATCTGCCATCTGTGGTCTCCAATTTCTACCCACATTCCATAATCCCTATTCTGCCCCGAATCCTGCAGCCTGCTCCACATACCTCTGCACAATCCATGAGGCCAAATTTCTTGCGAACACCGATCCCTACTGGCTCTGTGGATACATCAGCTCAAAGATGCCACTCGGCCAAGAACACCAATCCCCTCCTGGAAGTTTAGGGCACTTCTAGTTCAACCATAACTGCAAAAAATAATCCAAGTAATGAACCCCGTAAAACCAAGCCCTAAACTCGCGGAACTCTGAACCTTAAACCCCTTAATATGGCCCACTTCCAAGTAGACCACCCAACCTCTTAACCTGGGTCTTTTGTGCTATAATCCCCCTTAAGTAGATAGAATATGGCTTTGGGTATATTATGATAAGATCCCCATATACCCCACATTCTATCTACTTAAGGGGGGCCCTAAACCCTAAATGATAACCCTTCCATTTTCTTTTCCACTCTCCCAATATGACCCCAGTATAACTCCTAGATCTACTTAAGAGGGACTATAAGCCCACTATGGCAGCAAACCCTACACTCTGAAGCCTTCAAGCGGAAATTCCTTCACCAAGGTTCTAGGCTCCAATAAAATATCTATGGGATTCTAACGACCCTAAATGCGAAGTTGCTCAAAATTCTTAAGTGTGGGCCCTTCATCCCAGGGTTCTTATCTACCTGTTATATACCCTATGAAGCACTAGAAGCCAAAGCAAGACCTATACTTAGGACCCAGGAAACAAGCAAGGGACCACATTAAGGGTTTAGGGTTTAGGGGTTTAGGGTTTAGGGTTTAGGGGCCCATGGTTAGGACCTTAAACAAAAGGCTGACCCTAACCCCTCAGCCCTGAACCCTTTAGAAGCCAACAAAGCCTTCCCCTCCAAACTGACATGAAGCCCTCCCCCACAGAGCTCGATGTAAAACTGGGCAGAAGCCTTGATAGGGTCTTCTTTTGGGGTTCCACTTGAGCTACAGTCCATATTACCCCACATAGTTAATGGACATGGGTTCCTAATTTGGGAATGTTTTACGGATTATGCTAAACTACATGAGGGACCCCTACGTCCACCCGTAATGGTCCCCTGGTAAGGCAACTATTGACAGTAGCTCAAACATCAATCCTAAGCCTCGACCTCAGCCCTGGGTGGAAAGCCCTTGAAAAACGGCCTAAATGGGTTCTGAGTTTAGGGTTTAGTGTTTGGGGTTTGGGTTTCAGAGTTTAGGGCTTACGGGGCCCTTACTGACCTAGAATTTCAGAACTGTTCTCAGGGCTTAGGCAACCGTTCCTTAGCAACCACCATCACGTAAGTTTCCACACTGCCAATGCACACATAGATCCTCCTCCTCTGCAGTGCACAGGTCTCCGATAGTGTAGCCGTTATCCTGAGGGTTGTTGGTTTGGGCGGCTTTTAGTCCCTTAAGTAGATCTAGGAGTTATTTTGGGGGTTATATTGGGACAATGGAAAAATTTAGGGTTTAGGGTTTAGGGCCTCCCTTAAGTAGATAGACTATGGGGTATATGGGGATCTTATTAAAATATACCCGACGCCATGCTCTATCTACTTAAGGGGACTGTAGTCGTTAGTAGGGAATGAGGGAACATAAGCCCGAATATAATCCCTAGATAAAATATTCTCCATATTCCCTACTAACTACCTGCAAGTTAACCCAGACCCATAGTTGATAAACCCCCTCACCATAATAGGGATTACAATAGGGATCCTAATATTCAGGCCCTGAAGAGCAGGGGTTTTCTTAATCATGGGTCCACATTACAGGTTTAGGGTTTAGGGTTGGGGTTTAGGGTTGGGGTTTAGGGCTCTCTGAATGAAACCCCTTTTACCTCCTAGGTTCCCCCTGAGTTCTTCCAAGCTACATAACCCTAAGTATCCTGTGAGCATCTAAACCCTAAACCCTAAACTCTAAAACCTGTGCTAGGCTTTCCAGGAAGTGTGGGTTCCAACGGTGGGTCCTTACCTAAACCCCAAACTCAAACCCTAAAGTCCATTTTTTTTTTCGGGGCTTAACCCTAAACCCTAAACACACTAAACTCTAAACACCCCAAACCGTGCACGCCCCACACCCTAAACCCTGTTTTTGGTTTGCAGGGCAGAAAAAATTTGCAAGATTTAGGGCTCAAAACGAGAGAACGTTCTTGGAATCTCTAGTCTAGGGTATAGATGGTATAGGCCTTCAATGCCAAGCAGCCCCACAAAACTCGTCACTGTCTGGCAGCTGCATGAGGTCCTGGCGGGTCATTCGGGCCTTCGTGAAGAATTTAGTGGGTTGCTGTTGAAGGTTGTACTTTCAACTACAAATAGGCACAGATAGGAACTTAATGGCAGCTCCTTAATGGCAACATCGTTTGGGGCGCGGAGTCCAAACTCTAAACCCTAAACTGGATAACAGCAGCCCCGTTTGGGGCGTGGAGTTCAGGGCTACGAAGTGAGGGTTATAGGGATTCAAAAGTAGCCTCGGAGGTTCGAGGATGAAACTCGATCCCTCCCCCTGAGAATCCTGCACCCCACCTAATGATATTCACCCTTAGCTATGCGTTGCAAAAATTACAGGCTCCTGTTGGTCATAGATTATGTGTTGGCACCTAATATTGCGGGGTACTGAACTTGGACCTAATTTTGGAAACTACCCATATAATCAGCTATGTATGGGGGGCGTGTATTTGTTTGGGGGGTGGGGAGGGTCTACCACTGGGCGGAAGGGACTAAACTTCTGCAACTCGACCAACGGTTCGACCAAGCTGTTCTGGATTTGTGCTGCTTCAGTCAGAACAATGTCTGGTACGGTCCCTAAACTTTAATCTGAGAACCCTCAATTCGACAGTTTACGCAAGAAGGAGTTAAGGCACAGCGGGAAAGCTGAGGTGATGGCTTCGGGGCATTCAAGGTTTTAAGCTAAGCCAGAAGCCTGTACCATTGCGGAGACAGCGCCCTCGGAATGCTCGCATTTTTCTTGCCTATGTATTGCCTGCGATCCCCTATTGAAAGGAAGTCTCTCCCCCTAACCATGAACCCCCTTGCCATGGTTTAGGGTTTAGAGTTTAGGGGTTAGAGCTTGGGATTTGGGGCTTAGAGGCTTAGGGTTTGGGGTGTAGAGTTTAGGGTTTAGAGCTTCCGGATCTTGCGAAAGAAGGAGTGCTCACTAAGCTTTATGATGCATCCTAGCCAAACTTGCAGCACATTCTCTTGTGCTGGTTCTTTCGAGAATGCCCTCATTCCACACTAACTGGGCATTTCTCAGCCCCAACTTCATCAGTGCCAACTTCAGGGTCGCCTGAAGGTGTCGTGTCCACAGTTTTGAGAAGTCCACAAGAGCAAGCTTCGAGTCTGTGGGTTCCCATCACATCCAGGTCCCTAAGCCCGAAACCCTAAACCACGCATCCTAAACCAGGCAGATTGAATACTGGACTTCAAGGCAGCATATTTTGGTCCCCTAGTTTCAGATTCAACCCACTTCTGGATGACCCTGATCACCGCTTCGTGAGACTCTCAGCCCTTAACCTTATCCTTGTAGGGTAGCCAGAACCCTCAACCCGGCACCTCCAGTCCCAAACCTTGAATTCAAGATACCCTAAGCTCTAAATCATTAACCCTAAGCTGTGTGAGAAACCCCATATACTTTCCCTCCATTCAGCTGGCGGAATGCTGGACGTCGCATCTCAGGGCTCTCTCACTTAATTGAGAAATATTCCTGAAACCGCAACTTTCAACTCCCCACTCTACAGTACTACAGAATCCCCTTAGCCCTACAAGAAAAAGATACTTACTCTTCTCAATTCTTAGCAGTTCTCTACGGTTCTACTCCAACAAAATTCTAAAAAATCCTCAGGGGATAGGAGCGAATACAAAACTTACTGGTGCTTAAGGGAGGGTTCGGGAGTGAATCCCTAGAATAATCTCTATATATTCCCCATATATACCCCTATAATAGTCCCTAGGTTCACTCCCCACTGCCCCTTAAACCCAACACCCATAACCCTAAAGCCCTAATCCCTAGTCAGTAAACCATTGGAAGCTGCGCTCCGTGTCGTGGCATGCGATGCAAGGGGTGCCCGGCACAGTAGTGGCCGTGCTCTCGTTATAGTAGGAGGAGTAGTAGCCTGGAAGACCTGAAGCAATTAGGGATTTAGGGGAGGAGCAATAGCCTGGAAGACCTGAAGCTAGGGTTTATTTAGGGTTTAGGGTTTAGGGGGAATAATAGCGTGGAAGAACTGAAGCGGGGATGCTTGACTCGCTGGTGGCTTGCTGAAAGGAAATCTAAAACTATACGTTACGTTCTTTGAGCCCAGTATAAACCCTTTAGATAGCATAATCCTTGTCATAGGGGCACACCAAAAGAGGCCACTAGTTTTTGGAAACCCCCGGTTAGGGTTTGGAGTTGAGTAGAAGGTGCTTAAGGTAACATCAGGGGGCTCAGAGGAGTATAAGCTTGGAAAACCTCAATCGACTGTAGGTTTGGGGCACAGTCGGTTTAGGGTTCAAGTGAATAAGACAAGGATAAATAGTAGCAGCAACAGGGGTAAACTGATCGATTCTAAGTAGGGAATGAAGGAATACATGATATAGGGATTATGTAGGGACTATATTATATTCCGTACTAAGAACCAGTAAATGAAGGAATACTAAAGCGTTGATGCGTGGTACCCTGCAAGTGTGGCGGATCTGAACGCAGGTCACTTTCAGGTAGGTAGTGAACATCTGGGTACCCCGAAAAGAAGCCCACATAGACCATCCAGCCATCTATATGTACGTATATATGCATACATGCATGTACGTCCCCAGTGCCCTGATATGATCCACCTGGCCATTCATTACCCATCTGAAGATTGCCGGTGGTTAACCCCCTAAACCCTAAGCCCTAAACCCAATCCCTAACCCCTCAACAGAATTTTGAACACCTCGCAGCGTCAAACCAACGCCCCGCAAGCAAACGCTCGAAATCAAGAATCCAGAACTTACTGGTTGTTAGTAGGGAAAATGGGTTTAGGGTCTCCCCTCGTACGACAAGCAAGAATGAGGAGCGTCCCTGACTACCAAGTGGTCAATATTTCCAGGCTCAGGGTAACTATAACCTAATAAAAAGATAGCACAGTTATATAGTTCCCCTTAAGTCGATAGAACATGGCTTCGGGTATATTAGAATAAGATCCCCATATACCCCGTATTCTATCTACCTAAGGGGGACCCTAAACCCTAAATAGTAGTTTGAATTTTCTTTTCCATCATCCTAATATAACCACCCATTTAACTCATATATCTACTTAAGGGGGCCTGTAACCTGAAACCAAGCCACTTACGTCTCCGAGTGCGTTCATAGTCAGGTTATAAATGCAAGGTACAATTGGGTTATGCCTATCGTTAACTGCACCCTATACAGGGTGTTATAGGGTTTATGTGTATAGGTTTATAGGCTTTACGTAAGGCGTTTATAGGGTGTTTTTTAGAAGGTTCTATGAGCCATGGTCTAAACACCTAGTATCCCCCTTGTAGTCCCCTATATAATCCCCGATATAACCAACCTCGAAGGAGTTTAGTCTGTAGCTCATATAGGTTTTATGTCCCTAACCCTTTAGCCAACATGCTTAACCGCGAGCCCCTAGCATTAAGCGTTAGCCAGATCTGCGGCCCAAAGGGCAGGAGCAATGCTGCACATCACCTGAGCTTCGGTTGACTCTAGTCCCCCTTTAGTAGATAGAATATGGGGTATATGGTATCTTATTATAAATATACCCAAAGCCATATTCTATCTACTTAGGGGGGACTATATCCTATAAGAGCCATAGTCTAAAGGGGTTTAGGGTTTAGGGGTTTAGGGTAAACTCCTAGTATCCCCCTTAGTAAGCCATATAGGAGTTCCCCTACATAATCCCCTATATAACCCCTTTTTAAGGAGTTTAGACTACAGCTCATAGGATGAAAGGGATGGAGGGAATCTTGCACCATGCTTCTCTGGGCTCCCCAGTGGGCCAGACCAAAAAGGCGCCCCCTCCATTTTGAGTGGAGCTTATTTTAAACTGAACTTGTTACCCCCGAAAAGGGAAGACTGGCTTACTCAACTGTACAAAGCATGTTCAAATCACAAGCGCACAGGAACAGGGAGAATGCTTTGAAACATGTCCTTGCTGCAGTCTTCTTGAGATAGCTGAGGATCTCCGACAAGAGGGGTCCCTTTTGAGGCGCCCTGACGCGCGGGATCTGTCGTTTTCAAAATGACACAATAGGCCACATGCAAAGCCCAGAGACCATTCTCTGAACCACTCTGTAAGTCTGCATTTCGCAGGTCCTGAATATGCCACGCGGCTTAAGGCTTAGGATTTAGGTATGGGCATCTATGAATACTAAGAGCCAGCCTATGAGTTACACCGCTCTTCACGATCCCTATAGAGCTGCCTGTCCTCCAAAACCAAGCAAAGCCCCATCCCCTGATGGAAATCGTCGACTTCAAGACATAAAGTTCTTAAAATCACCATCCCCCCTCCCCAACACCTAGGAAGATGGAAAACTAGCATACATCATCCTACAGTTGATGCTACCAAACATCACGCATGAGCTTATTTTACTAGGCTCTCATAACTCCGAGCAACCAGAGCACCTCATGCAGGATTCTGGGTATCAACAATACTTCTATGTTCCAATGATTTGGCAGTCAACCCTCAACCCTAAACTAAAGGAACCTTAATGGGAACCCCAAACAGGGAACCCCAAGAATATAGTAGGAATATAATAGAATATTCCTACTATATTCTTGGGCTTCCCTGTTTGGGGTTCCCATTAAGGTTCCTTTATAAACCCTAATCCCTAAACGTTGCTTTTCTCAAGACTCGCCGGGATGCTCGCAGCTGCGGGGGAGATGGTGTTGGCTGGACAGGCCTCGTCTACAAAAGTGATTCGCTGCTCGCATTAACCCCTTAGGGTTTAGGGTTTGGTGTTTAGGGTTAACGGCTTGGTGCTTGAACTAAAGTGGGACTACGCGCTACCATATCAATCTTGTCAGCCAGTTCTTGAGCAGGAGAAGATAAAATCGTACTCCGTATTGGGGACCATGGTGCCCTTATTCAGAATGCTTCTCAGGTAAGGTTGCTGAGGTTCACAGCGAAGAGTATGGGATTGGGAACTTGGGGCAAGAAAGCCCGAAGGACTCTAAACCATGGGCTTTGAATCTTCGTGTCACTTAGGACCCCTACTAAGGGTTAACCCTTAGGTACCTATAATAGGAGTACAAGGAATCCCAAAAGCACCTATAGATGCATAAGGAATCCCAAAGGGTTGAGGGTCTAAGTTCCAAGCTTAGTCCCAAGGAGGAATCCGAGGCTTTCTGTCTTGGGCAGGGCTTTGGGTCCCGGAGCTTCAATTTTTCAGCCTAGGTATGTACATAAGACTTACAGCATGAAGAATACCTTCTGCCTTGGAACCCTCCAAATACATGATTGACGCTGTTTAACGGCCATATATCATAAGCAAAGATTCCATATTTTCTGGACATCCCCAGTGAAGACCCTAAAACATAAGCCTTAAACCCGAAACCTTAAACCCTAAACCTTAAATCCTAAAGCTTAAACCCTAAACCTTAAACCGAAAAATTAAGCCCTATACCTTAAACCCTAATCCGTTAACCCTTGAACTCAAACTCTGAACCCTGAACCTTACCCTAAAGGGTTTGACGAGCCCAGCAGGATCCGTTGCCTTGCATCCGAGAGCGCCCTCGGTGTCCTGATATCGGCCCCTTGCCTCAGTTTTCTTACTGGGGATGTATAATAGGGAATAAAGGAATATAGTGTATAGGGACTTATACTCCCTTATTCTCTGCTAACCACCAGTAAGTTTTTGTCTAGATCTGGTAGTTTCCCTGAATGGGGGACCCCACTTTAGACCCCAACTTCCCACAATTATTCCTGTAGGGACCCCCAAAATCTGTACTCCAAATTCTGGGAAACGCACGAAAATCCCACAATTGTTCTTATAGGCACCCCCCCAATTGGTACCCCCAAACTGTGGCAAACCCATATCTTGGGAGCTTCTGAAACTGAAGATAGGGGTCCACTCTCGACTTCTGTTCTTGGAGCCCCCCTGGTGGGAGTTTCGGAACATGAGGGTGGGCTTGGAGCTTGGGGATTTCAACATAAAAAGAGCGGTAGGGTTTAGGGTACAGCTCGCAGATGTAAACTTTTCACAAGGCATGTTGCAAGCACTTGCTGAACGTCTGTCACTTGCCCCCCCTGCTGATAAGGTGTCTGGAAAGAACTCCTGCGTCGTTGCACAGGGATTGAGCGCATAATTTCTGAATCACATTCTCTGTATCTCCCCTCAATAACTCTACATCCCCCCTTATATAACCCTATATAACCCTAATCCGTATATACTCCGTATACAACCCCATAGAACCCTCTATTACCCCGTACCGCAGCTGGCTCTCCTTGCTCTTAAACACTACAAAGCTTGATTTCCAAGGCACTAAACCTGAAGTTGCGGTTTAGGGTTTGGGGTTTAGGCTTTAGGCCTCCAAGCCCTGATCTGTAGAACCTTTAAACCCCACAAACCCCGAACCCTAAACCCAAAGGCCTCAAACTTCTAAGCCTTTAAATCCTGGGCAAAGTTGCACAAGGATGGCACCTCAAGGGCCACTCTGCCTCCCGACTGCAGAGACTTGCTCTTTCAGGCTCTTGGGATCTAGAAAGTAGTGCACCCAACATGGTAGTAGCAACAACAACAACTAGTCTGCTACTACTAGATCTACCTTCTAGATCCTCCAAGAGGCCTGGGTGTTGGGCTAGATCCCGTGATTCAAAACCTAAACTCCGGAAATATGCCGAGAGTTTGTAGAGAAAGGTCTACGCAGCCATACTTCGTACATCAGAAAATGTCGGGATTGTTTTGGGAAGTTATCCGAGGTAGGATGTGCATGTATGGTCTCCCAAATGGACGCCCCATACATTCACTCACCAGTCTTCCCAAGGAACACCACATATGAACTAAGCGAGTCCAGAATAAAAAGATTCATTGCCAAACTTGAGGACCAAAGGACATAAGACCCGGAGGCCCCTTGGGGATCCTGGGGATATAGAGCGATTGAAAAGGGAATCTGGGCGTCCTTCTGAGAGATTCTATAGAGAAAACTATTGTGAAATTGAAAGAGGCCTCAGAGTTAAATAATTTTGGCCCAGCGCAGGAGAATAATAGTAATAATGGTAATACTAGGTATACTAGTTATAATTGTAACAAGTGTACTACTGGGTAATATCTGTAATAATAGAATTAATTGCAATAATAAGAATGCTAATAGTAATAATACTTGTTCTTATTGTAATAATTCTGAAGTTTGGGACGCGGAGGCGTCCGGGTTCACGGATGAACTTCCTCCGCTTGGCCTAGTCCGAACTTGGGAGCCCTTGGGAGCTACCCTCTTGTTTCACGCACACTTTCTAGAGAACCAGTCCTTAGCTAGACCCACTGGAGCTCCCTTTTTGGGTACCTGGCTTTTGCGGGTTTGGGGTTTAGGGTTTACCTGCTAGCTAACAATCGAGGAAATCCCCCCAAAAGAACTACGCACATTAGCAACTTGGAGTTAGCCCTCAATCCGAACCCTAAGCCCTAAATCCTCAATCCTGAGCCCACTTACACCCTCTCGTATCCAGAAACCGCCGCAAGCTTGAGGGTTTGTGGCCTAGGGACCCTAAACTTAGTCCTGATGCCCCCAGATAGAGGACGGGATCATTGCTGCAGTAAATATAAGGAACCCCATAAACCGTAAACCCTAAAGCCTAAACCACGTTTACCCCAAAAATGTGCTACAGCTCTTTAGCCCCAAAACCCCATAAATCCTCATAACCCTCATTCTCCATGTGGTTCTCCAATATTTGTAGGATCCCTTACATGGAGCCGGTAACCCTAAACCCTATAACTCCCAACGCCCTAATCCCTCAGACCCTTAAACCCTAAATCCTCAAACCCACCCCACCCCTCCACAAAACACGCACCACTAAACCTTAAGCTATTTCGCCTCGCTTGTGGTGACCCATCGACCCACAGCGCATGCTTGGCAGCTGTCGGAATAATCGCCTTTGAGATGTTACGGATTTGGGGCTTAAGGTTTAGAGCTTGGGGTTTAGGATTTAATGTTTAGGGTTAAGGATTTGTGGCCTTCCGTAAATTGGGCCCCCCTCATGGGAATCTCCAAAATCAAGATTATAGGATATTGGGTTGTATATCAGAGCCCCCTACTTACGGAAACTGTTGTTTCCATACCCCCCCTAGAAGGAAGCCCAAACCTTCATATTTTGGGATCCCTTCTAAAAGGAACCAATCACCAGCAGGGCAGAGCAACGAAGGCATTAGCCAATAATAGTGAGGAGTCAAGGGTTCAAAATCTTGGGATGACTTGGTCCTCATCTTCTTGCTTTTACATGTACAATGCGAGTAGATAAGACCACCTTTGTGACGTTTTTTTAGCACCTGACCGCGCTGTCATGGCGTGGCCATGTCCCAATACAAAACCTCCAACATGCAGCTTCCAAATTGAATTTTGGGTCCCCATGATAAGGCCTTTTTGGGAGTTTTGGGGGCCCGTGCTTGGGTCCCTCAATTTATGGGCCTTACCTTTTGGCCTCCCCTCAGAACCCCGAGCCCGAATCCCTTGCGGCTGATTTCAATGCAGGTAGGCCCCATCGTCTGAATCTTCGCAACACCAGAAAGCAAAACCCTTCTTCCTACAGCTATCCTCACGTAGATCGAATCTGAACTTTGGAAAGCCGGAAATACCGTCTCTTTACTTCCAGCCTTCTATTCATCCGGCTAGAACCCTGAACCTCTAAATGCGAAACTGTAAACCCTTTTCCCCAACATCCTCGTGCCCAAGCCCTAAACCCTAAACCCTATATAACCCCATTATAGTAGCTTCCATTTTCTTTTGCATTATCGCTATTTAACCTTATATGATCCTATATTAGTTTTCCTGCCTAAGTCCGAAACCCTTAAGCTGCCTATACGACCTGAGCATACAGTATCATGGCTCTCTCAAGCTACAAGGTCCTCAGCGTCATGCAGGACTGTGTAGGGTTCAGGGTTTAGGGGTTCACTGGGTTGCTGTTAAGGGACGTAGATTACGTTACTGTAATACGGAAACCCATGATTTACTATATACCCATATTGCAACTTCATTCAATTTCCTTGACAGCCGCCCAGCTTAGGGCAGGATTGTTGATATCAAACGTTCCAGGGACTCCCCAGCCCTAAACCCTAAATCCTAGACCCTAAACCCTACATGCAGACGAGCTGCTAACCCTGCGGTAGCCATCATCACAGGGCCGCAGGGTTATCATGAAGATCTCAGCAGACACGCTTTAGGGTTTAGGGTTTAGGGTTTCGGGTGGATGCCGCCTTCTACAGCTTAGGGGTCAGGCATGTTCGGATGGGCATCACATAACGAAAATGGGGTCCTAATTTTAGGGCTTGGGGTATCTAAAGCCATCTTATCAATCTAGTCCCACTTTCCATTTCATGTGCGATTTTATTCTCCATTGGAATCCACCATTGGCATTCTCTACTCTGCGAACCTTCTATATCTCCTATATATTACTCCCCAAGCCCGATATCTAACATGAGCCGTGCTTGTCCAACTCCTAAACTCTACGAACGAATCCCCAACTCTCAAACCTTGAACCCCTAACTTCCAAATCCTTCAGCTTTAGGCCTGAGGGTAACCCCCTACCCCTCAAACCCTACACCCCAACCCTAAACCCTAAACCCTACACCCCAACCGTAAACCCTTAACCCTAAACCCTTGGCTCCCCTCCCCAAAGGTAAGCCATGATTCTAAATTTGGAACTACCTTCACCAGGCCAGTCGTGAAATCCACTTCGGAGGCATAAACTCCTGGCCGGGTCTGTTGCAGGCTGCTGTATATTGGGGTTATATAGGGATAATGGAAACGAAAGTGGAAACTACTATATTATAATAGGGTATATATTTTGAGGTTTAGGGCTTAGGGTTTGGGGGATTTAGGGTTTGGGGCTTTTCAGGCTTTTTAGAGTTTGGGGGGACAATCAATGCTTTTTAACGGGTGTTTTGTGCTGTTCTATGGGTGTCCATACCACGACAATGAACAAGCAAGTATTGCCAACAATTATCCGGGCTCAGAGGTCTGAATGAATATTCCCAGTTTTCTACAAGAACAATAATGGAGGGAATATGGTCAGGTAAAGGGGACTATAGGTTTAGGGTCTTGGGGCTTGAGTTTTACGGGTTGAGGTTGTGAACAGTGCCTTGCCTAGATGCGTTGATCTTTGCCCCCTAAGCCCGAAACCCTAAATCCCAAACCCTGAACCATAAACCCTAAATCCTAAACCCCGAAACCCGACATGAGCCATTGTCTTAACTCCTAGTATCACCTCTCATGAGCCCTATAATCCTCCTTATATAATCCCCTATATAGCCCACGTAATGGAGTTGAAGCTATAGCTCACATGTGGTTAGACAGACTTCCGGCTTGAAATCTTAGATTTCAGGGTCTAACCCGTCGAGCCCAGAGTCCAGAGTCAAGGGTTTGGGAGGTGTATGTAAGTGAATCCCAAAGGTTACCTGCCCCCAAACTACTGTTGATACTAAAAATCCTGCATGACCTTAACATACTATAGTACCATTATTCCCAAGCTTTAGGGCATTTAGGGTCATGCAGGATTTTTAGTATCCACCGTAGTATGGAAACCTGGTTGAACTTTGTAGTTCCCTTCTGGGCTTGCACGTTAGTTGGGGGAAGTGTACCTTATGAAGCTGCAATGCGAGCAGCGAAAACAAGGGAGACTGTTACAGAGCTTGGCTTCTCAAGCTTAGCCTGGGCTACAGCGAACTTTGCCATACAGTTGGGAATGGCGGACCTAGACCCTAAACCCTGAGCCCTAGACCCTGAACCCTAGACCCTGCATACATGAGCTGCAGCGTTGCAAATTTTCTGCAGCTGTAGGTGAAACAATCTCAGAAACTTAGACCCCCAAACCACAAAGGCGGTGTAGTATACTATGCTATGCTATTATATACTACTACTATAAGGCACGATGATATACTGTAATGCCCAACAGTATACCATAATAAACTTTGGTATACTATAGTTATAATGTACTAGGGTTTAGGGTTGTTCTTACATCCAGCGACCCTGGCCCCAAAACGTCTTAGATGCTTAGATCGGAGCTGTACAAACACTTAGCCCTACACCCTAAGCCATAAACTTCCCTAAGCGCTAAGCCCTCGAAATAACTGCAATTGAAATCCTAAACCTCAAGCCCTAACCCTCAACCCTAAACCTTAGAGGTTTACCGTCCACAGCTGAGCCCCAACGCATGAAACTTGCCATCCTGAAAACTGGATAGCCATTTTATTAGCCACGGGCTTAGGATTCAGTACTTTAGGGTCTAGGCGTTTAGGGGTTTAGAGTGGATGTGCTTTTGTTTACAGGGGCTGTAAGACATTATCTGGTTTTGAATGGGGCTATCCCTACCTAGACTCCAAACATTCAACTTCCACACCCGCCCCGTCAAAAACCACTGTCCTGCTGAAAGCTGAGATCCCCAGTAACTGCGGACTGAAAAGGTCCCTTTTCAAATATAGCTTGTTTCTAGCAAGATCTTAGGACCCCCAAAAAGGGAAGTAAGGCTTACTGAGCACGGATCCGGGAAGGTAAATCCCCAAAACCAAGTCCCAGAGCCTGAAGTTAGGGTTTAGGGTTTAGGGCTTGAGCTCAAAACTCCAAAGCCTACACCTAAACTCTAAATCCTAAAGCTTAAGCCCCTGACCTAAACCCTTCACCCAAATCCTTGATGGTCTACTTGGAGTGTCATGGGACTTAGTACCGCTTGCACGTTGTGATCTTGTCACTCTACTTGTACTCCCCTAGATGGCCTAGTATAAGGGGCACCACAATTATAAGTGAGGCTGCAGCAACTCGGTTATAAGTAGTTACTAAATCCAATGAAAGGGTTTGGATGAAAAGTAGTCCCCAAAGTCCCATGAACCTCCAAATGCTAACCTCTCCCTAACATTAAAAACACCCCATCCAACATTCCCAATATTTTGTAGCATGCTACACTGACAAAATTACTGTCCAGGGGGATGGATGGCTTTTTTTTTTTTTTAATTAGGGGGAGGGGAGTAAGCATCGAACCCTAAACCCTAAAACTAGCAAAGTAAACTCCAAACTCCACCTGCGGCGTTGTCACCGTTGATGGGCTTGTAGGTTCCACGAAGCGTCCACGATAAAGTCCTCAGCAAGGTCCGTGTGTTGGGCGCAAAGCCATGTGAGCTTTAGTCTAAACTCCTTAAAACGGGTGATATAGGGGATTATATAGGGTTCAGGGTTTAGGGTCTGAACTCCTTTAAGGGGGTTATATAGGGGATTTTGTAACGGGAGTATTGTAGGGGTTATTGAGGGGGATACTAGGAGTCTAGACTACAGCTCATGTAGGGGCCTTAAGAGGTGGATTTAAGGTTTCAGGGTATGTTCGACTATAATTCTTTAATGGTTGTGAGACGAAAATGTTGGTAGGGGTTCATGCTGCTACATCGGGGTGCTTAAGGCTTGAGGTTAAAGTCTCTGAAGTTGCGGGAGACAAGCTAGGCTTTCCTAGAAAACTCACCCGTTTAGGACAAGTCACTGACTGCGGTCCCCTCCAGTTTGTTTCCCAATTGACACTTCACACGCTGAGGCCCTGAATCCTGAGCATGCAACATCAGACCATCAATTTTCAGATATCGGGGGCCAGAAACCTCATCTTGTCTGTGGTAACTGGGAGCATCCAGAGTCAAGCAAGTAAACACCTGAAGCGCGCGAATAGTAATGATACGACAATCGCAGTGCAGCATTGTGACATGATAGTTTCCCAAAATAGGTGGACCCCAATTTAGACCCCAAACTACTGTAATCCTTATTATGGGGACCCCGCAAAGGTCCCATAATTTAGGAAACCCCCGCAAATCAAAAAACACAAATCCTACGCACAGAATTGCTGCCTGTCTACTCCTGTTCTGGTCAAGAGCACCTCGCCAATCTCGCAGAAAAGACTCTTAAGGGTGTACTGTTTAGGGTTTAGTGTATAGGAGGATGATGCAAGATGCCCTTTGTCAACAGACCTATGAGCCAATCAAGACTCATTTTACGCGCTCTAGAACCTCCAAGCCTCAATCTTCTGAAATCTTACTTGGAGGGTCAGGGGGGTTTAGTAAGTAGGGCAATAACCCCTGGGTAACCCTTCATGTCCCCACCTTCTCAACCTACTAACTAAGTCCCCTTTGCTACTCCCTCGTAGGTAGTCCGAGGTTGGACTTTTGGGCTCTTGATCGCGGGGTCCTTCTGTACTAAGTATATAATATACCCTATAACACCTTACAAGTCCAAGTTGGGAACCCTAAACCCTAAACCCAGGCCCTAAACCTAAAACCCAAAAGCCTAAACCCTAAACCGCGTGAGGCCCCAAGAGGTAAGCCCTTCATTGCAACTAGGCTGCTGCGGGGACGTAAGTAGGACCGGTGGCACGGTGCTCGTCGTATCCTCGTCTGGGAACTTAGGCAAGATGTAGGGCAAAGGGTTTAGGGGGTTCAGGGGTTAGGGCCTATTTGCAGGGTTGTATGGGCTTGTACAGGGGTAATGGAAGAGGAAGTGGACACTACTATAGTATTGAGGTTCAGGGTCTAGCTTCAGGAGCAGGTTTTGAGCTTCTCACCCTTCCCTAAGTTAAATCTTGAACCCTAAGCCCTAAATCCTAAACCCTAAATCCTAGATCCTAAACCTTAAGCCCAAAATCCTAAACCCTGTTTAAACCCTAAATTCAAAACCCTGAACTGATAATTCTATTCTACACCCTACAACCTGCGCCCGGTTGGGGTTCAAGGGTTTTCAGAGATTCTTCAAACGCTTCCTTGCCCTAAACCCTAAACCCTAAGCCCTGACCCTAAACCGCTGTAGGGAGGAACCCAGCATACTTCGAGGGTCGGTGTCATTTGGATGCCCCAATCTTTCTAAACCCTAAATCCTAAAACCTAAGCTCCAAACCCCAAGCCCGCTGAGCTAGGGTAGTTTTGGGGGTGCTATAAGAATTCAATTTTCATGGATTTATAAGGAGTATAGATGGTTTGAAGGTAATCAACAGCATTATTTTCAAACCTACCCCTGCTAAGGGGAAACTTCCCATAGACCTATAACAATATTGCTGGATAATAGTTGTAATATGCTTATATATATACACACATAAAATCAATATATACAGCCCTTTTCATTTGTTACTGGGTGGGGGCAGTACCTAAAACAGCCAAACCAGTTCCAATATTTTGGACACCCTTAGGAGACTATAGGCTAAGCTGGGTTGCCGTTGAGGAACTTAAATCAAGTTACCGCAATGGGTATATATATATATATAGATATATATATATATATAGTAAATAATAGGGTTTCCCCTATGTAGTAGCTTAAAATAAGTTCCTTAGCAGCAACCCAGTAATGGCAAGCCATGGCACAGACTGATCGCGGACGTTTCGCACCGGATCGTTGACCAACTGGGTCAGGGGCAGCGGGACCACATGGGTAGGTTTGGGGTTGAGGTTCAGGGACAGAAGGATTCTGTTGTAATCGCCTTTGTGCCTTATAGTCACTATATTACTGGCTGCGGGGTCACCCAAGGTATATGCTGTGTCTGTGTTGATAGCGGCCTAGGCGAAACCTGTATGCGTGCTGTTTTCGTGGAAGCCTTTGAGGATTTCAGAACAAGACTGCTTTTAGGCGTCAGTTGTGCGGCCTGCTCTGGGTGACAACACACATAAAAAACTCGTTTTGGTGCTTGATAGGGGGGGTTCCCAGACCTAGGAGGGTCCCCATAACAAGGATTGTAATATCTTGGGGTTGATATTGGGGTCCTCTACTTTGGGAAACTACCAGATAGGGGGTGGGTTTACAGGTAGACGACACTTCGTCAGGGCCACGGCTATGCTGATGGCAGTAAGTGTGTCCTGTGCAAAGGTCAGCCGTCGTAACATTCTTCCTGGATTCTGCGCTCGAAGCGTCTCTAACCCCAAAAATAAAATATAACCCCAATATATAACACCAATAGACAATAAAACCCCAATGTATAATATAACCCCAATGACATCAAATCCTGAGTAGCAAGATGCTCGTACATCAGATATCGTACTGGCGAAAGCCTGCAAGTCTGAAGTGCAATCTCGAGGCCTTATGCGAGTGGGGTCTATTCAACCTGGTGTACCCCTGCAAAATTTGTAGACATAAAGGGATTACACACCAAGTAATGATACGGGGCGTCCCCATTAAATAGATAGAATATGGCTTTGGGTATACTATAATAAGATCCCTATATACCCCATATTCTATCTACTAAAGGGGGACCCCAAACCCTAAATAGTAGTTTCTTTTTTCTTTTCCATTATCCCAATATATCCCCCCATATAACTCCTATATCTACTTAAGGGGGTACTATAACCCCCTTCTTCTTTTTTTGGCTTAGTAACTTTCAGGTCAGGCTCTGAAACATACAGCCCATGGCCTGGCCCTAACTAACAAGAGCGGATCCCAATCATAACAGGGTAGGAAAGAAGAATTTCAATTCCCAACTTCTGGCCATTTTGGATATAAACCAACATTTAGGGTGAGGTCGCTTTAAGTGGCAGTCATAACCCCCTACAACAACCGCCATGTTCCAGCTCCTGCAGGTAAGTGAGCCCAAATTCTCAATCCTGAATCCTCATTGCATGCTCGAGGGACGCAGCGTAGGTAGGTGCTGTTATGTTCCTGCGGCATGCTCCACTCCACAAGATTCTGCTGTGGGAGCTTGACGTTAAGGGAGATATGCTGCAAGCGGGGGTTTTCTTGGAGTCTGAAAATCTCCATTTTTTTTTTCGTTTGGTGTTGACACATTTGGCTTATAATATCTAAAGAACCAGCGCAGAGAGGAAAACACATGATTCTTGTCTGTGCTCGGTATGTTGTCGAGCCCTCAACCCTATCAAACCCCCCGTATATACGCCCCCATGCTGGCACTTCACGAGCGTCGCCCATTCAAGGTCTAGGAACCATTTTATATCTCCAACTCGGTTTAGGGTTACAGTCCTTACTGTAAGGAAAGCTAAAAGGGACCCCTAGTTGTTGGAACTCTATTACGCCCAGAGTTGCTGAACCCTGTTGCCCTGTGTCCCGGAGCGCACAGGCTGCCGCGAACTCCCCCAGCGTTAGGACGGTCGATGTGGAATTACTCACCTGGTTGAGTAGCCAGTACGCTTGTTTTTTGCTTTATAAAGTACTATACTCGGAAGGAGTATATAATCTTGCTGTGTGTTGGGTACCATCGTATCCCAAAATTAGAATACTAGTCAGCTTAGAAGAGCCCATGACATTGGGTCAAAGATCTGGGGTTGGGGTCAGGGTCTCAAGTTCGAGGATCTAGGGTTTGCCTTACGAGAAGCATTTTTAGCTTATGCACGTTTGAAGGTATGAAAAAAATGCGAAGGAACACATCAATCCTTGCTGCCCAATACCTGTTCAGTTTTCCATACTCAAGAACCCGGCATTCGTTGGGTATGACTGCCTTTCTGCAAGGACTACAGTGTAGGGGGTATGGAATGCGATCCTATCTTTGAGATTCCTGAGCCCTCAATCCCAAACCGTAAAACCAGAATCCTAAACCCACAACTCCCAAACCCCTAGCTCCTAAACCTCTAAACCCAAACCCCTAAACCTCCAAAACCCTAAACCTTAGGTCGCTTCTCAAATCCATGCCTGCCCTGTTCACACAGGGAACCAATACAGGGGTTGCCAAGATTCAAATGCTCTGTGGGGTGTTTCTAATATCGGGATTTTCCTATATTAGGCTTTGTACTGCTAGGGAACCTCTTCATTTCAGAATCGTAAACCCTAAACCCTTTATATGATCCCTAGGCTATGTAAAGGCATCCAGAGTGAGGTGGCGGTTTGAACACACAAGATTGTTGCAGTCGCCTTAAACCTATAATCGAAATACTACTCTTTAAAAAATCTTTAGGGTTGCAATATAACAACAAGGAAAAGTAAGTCCTAAGGATATTCCAGATGATACCCGTCCAGTCGTGAATTTCTTTTAAACTTGGTCGCCTTCCCTGGCACCAAAGGTATCGTTGCCTTAAACCCCCTTTTATAGGACCCATGACTTTCAGAAACTCTCCGTTGGATAGATTTATGAGATCCACCACGGCCATTAACCCCATAAAGCCCCAAGCCCCAAACCTCAAGACTGCACAGCCCGAAACCATTCGTGACGCACAGTCCTACCTTACTTCATCCTCCAATCCTGCATCCCCTCTCTAAGGTTGAAACCATGGCCCTAGTATGGGCCCTTAATCTGGGATCCTGAAAAAAAAAAACCTACTATATACCCTATAGCTCCCCTTAAGGGTCCCTAGAATCCCCCCCAGAGGCCTAAGGGCCCATATTAGGGGCCCCTACTTCAAATCTTAGATGCTCCAAAGCACCAGTATCATCCACTATCGACGGACTGTAATCTTTGGCCCCTCTTTGGGCTCCATATTTGTTTGCGAGGGTGGCTATCTGCTAAGCCGGATCTCCTCCCCAAAGCCTCAAGCCCTCACCTCAAAACAACACAGCCCGAACCCTTCAGGTATAGGACGCCCAACAGCTAAAACCCTAGACCCCTTGCTACCCCTTTGCCGTTAACATCTGCTTTTGCTCCCCCGAAGTGGCGGGTTTTTTTTTTGCAAAGGTGTGGCTCGGCATTTTTTTTGGCAAATGTGTGGCTCGCTGATTGTCGGTCTTGGAACGCCTCA